>JASCZW010004629.1:0-201932 GCA_034211315.2 Aedes japonicus | reverse complement strand
CCGATAGAAAATTTGTGGGCGAAAAACCAAACGGAGGAATTATTCCAATGATGTCGTGGTCAAAATTGAGGAGCAACTGATCGCCAAGACCATGGTCCTATAGGATTAGTAGTTCGAAGTACCTTCTTCCCCCGTAAAGACATCCACAAAGTCACTTAGAGATCACCTGACCAATGAACAGAGAATCAAATCGACCATGTTCTAATCGACGGGAAATTCTTCTCCGATATCATCAACGTTCGCACCTACCGCAGTGCGAATATAGACTCGGACCACTACCTAGTTGCAGTATGTATGCGCTCAAAACTCTCGACGGTGTACAACACGCGTCGAACTCGGACGCCACGACCTAACATTGAGCTCTACGGGAAACTGGAGTTGCTCAGGAATACGCGCAACAGCTAAAAGCAGCCCTTACCAACGGAAGAGCAGCTTGGCGCTGCTACTCTTGAAGATGGCTGGAGAAATATTCGAACTGCCATTGGTAGCACTGCATTAGGGTGACACTAGGTACTTCTGCACCGAATCGGAAAAAATGACTGGTTTGATGGCGAATGCAAGCAGTTAGTAGAGGAGAAGAATGCAGCACGGGCGAGAATGCTGCAACACCGTACGAGAGCGAATGTGGAACGGTATAGACAGACACGGAACAGACAAAATTCTATTCTTCGAAGGAAAAAGCACCAGAGGGAAGATCGAGACCGCGAAGAAATGGAAGCACTGTACCGTGCTAACGACTCACGCAAATTCTATGAGAAGTTGAACAGCTCGCGCAAAGGCTACGTGCCACAAGCTGATAAGTGCAGAAACCTGGATGGCAACCTTCTCACAGGAGAGTGTGAGGTGATTGAAAGGTGGAAGCAGTACTTCGACGAACACCTGAACGGTAATGTTACAGCGAACGAAAGTGGCACGGTAATAAATCTAGGAACACGCGCAGAAGATAACAGGACTCCGACCCCAACCCTTCAGGAAGTTGAGGAGGAAATTGGTCGGTTGAAAAACAACAAAGCCGCTGGTGTTGACCAACTCCCAAGCGAGCTATTGAAATACGGTGGTGAAGCACTGGCCAGAGCGCTGCACTGGGTAATTACCAAGATTTGGGAGGAGGAATGTTTACCGGAGGATTGGATGGAGGGAATAGTGTATCCCATCTATAAAAAGGGCGACAAGCTGGATTGCTGCAATTATCGTGCAATCACGCTACTGAGCGCTGGCTAAAAGTTGCTCTCCCAAATACTATGCCGCCGCCTGTCACCAATTGCAAAGGAGTTCGTGGGGCAATACCAAGCGGGATTCATGAAGTTCATGAAGATTCAGAAATGTCGCGAACACAACGTGCCCACACATCATCTTTTCATCGATTTCAAATCAGCGTATGATACAATCGATCGAGACCAGCACGAATATGGATTTCCGGAAAAACTGACGCGATTGATCAAAGCAACGATGGATCGAGTGATGTGTTTCGTCCGAGTATCAGGGACGCTCTCGAGTCCCTTCGAATTTCGGAGAGGGTTACGGCAAGGTGATGGATTGTCGTGTTTGTTGTTTAACATTGCATTGGAGGGTGTGATTCGAAGAGCTGGGATAGACACGAGTGGCACGATTTTCAGGAAGTCTGTCCAACTATTTGGCTTCGCCGACGATGTTGATATCGTAGCACGTTACTTTGAGACGATGGCGGAAACGTACATCAGACTTAAGGCTGAAGCTAGTAGGATTGGGCTTGTGATTAATGCGTCGAAAACTAAATACATGAAGGGAAAAGGCTCACGAGAAGACAATGTTAGCCTCCTAGCACGAGTTCAGATCGACGGTGATGAAATCGAGGTAGTAGACAAATTCGTGTATCTGGGCTCATTGGTGACCGCCGATACGACACCAGCAGAGAAATAAAAAGGCGCATTATGGCTGGCAATCGTGCCTATTTTGTACTCCGAAGGACGCTAAGATCAAACAAAGTTCGCCGAACCACAAAGTTGACCATCTACAAGACATTAATTATACCGGTAGTTCTCTACGGCCACGAAACATGGACATTGCTAGTGGAGAACCAACACGTCCTTGGAGTCTTTGAACGGAAGGTGCTGCGTACCATCTACGGTGGAGTGCAGATGGAAGACGGAACATGGAGGAGGCGAATGAACCACGAATTGCACCAGTTGCTGAGAGAACTTCCCATCGTACACATCGCAAAAATCGGTCACCTACGATGGGCTGGGCATGTCGTAACAATGTCGGATGACAGCCCTTTGAAAATGGTTCTCGAAAACGAACCAACAGGTACAAGAAGAAGAGGCGCGCAACGAGCAAGGTGGATCGATCAAGTAGAAGGCGACCTGCGGATCCTCCGCAGACAGCGAGCCTGGCGAGTGACAGCCATGGACCGAATAGAATGGAGACAACTTCTGTGTACAGCAGAGGCCACGCCGGCCTTAGTCTGATTGGTAAGGTAAGGTAAACGTAGGATTGGAGGGAAATCCTTTAAAGTTTATTTTTCATCGCCAAACGAAACTAGTCTTTTTGAATCCTTGGAAGTGTCTTTTTGTTTAATGCAAACGTTATGCAGAGAGTAACCAGGTCACGTTCAACTGAATCGATCCACAATGCCTACCAGGCGGTTCGTTCTCGAAAACCATTTTCACCGGTTTGTGAAGCAGGACAAGTCAGTGTAACGTCAACGCTAAGTTGCACAGTCTGCGGGCCCCAAAAAGCCGTTTATCTGAAGCTTCTCACAATAGATTGGCTAAGAATACTAAGACACAATCATGCCTTGCATACTTTATAGATCGGAGCTTTGGAAGAAGGACGGTACGTCCCTGCTAAAAATCATAGAACCTCAGTACAATGAAGCCTATTGGATTTGTAACGGAGCCTTTGAGATCTCACTAATAGCTCTTCTATTGGTGGAAGATGGTTATGTCCCTCTGGAGAACATAGTAACCGAAGACCCGGCTATCAAAGCCATGAGGTAGCAGACCTACCGTCTGTAAGGCTAAAGAGTGGTGGCATGATCCTTGGCATGACCTGACAGCAGTAGAGGTTCCCACGTGTCTCAAAATAGATTGGAGCATCAAGAAATTGTGCAAACGGACGGTTCATTGATCGAAGAAGAGGTTTGTTAATGTTATCCGGTCTCTGTGGTATTTTTTTAGTTGTCAAAAGGGACTGGGACTGTTGTGTTCTCCGACTCCACGAGTCAACACCCGAGGCTGTTGAAGGTGCAGCAGTAACCCACCAGAATTTTTGTCTGGGTACCTGGTAATGAGGCCGCTAATAAATTGGCAAAGCAGGGACATCTTGCTCAACTAGAGGATATTATCTTACCCTACAAGGACGTTATCCACTGGGTGAAACATACCTCTTGATGCACTTGGAAGGTATCTCGGTATGAAAACCGTGATGCATTCCTACGACGTATCCTACACAAGAGTGGAATAAGACCAACCCTCGAGAACAGAAGATTCTGACTCGGCTAAAGATCACTCACTGAATCGCCCTAGCAAACCAGTTGAGTTGACTGCTCTGTGACTCAAGTTAGTGCCAATAAAGTTTCTGCAACCATTTTTGACCGTTGTCTGCTGCTTGGACTGGATCAGCGGCACTTTGGCCATCTGTCAAGGATGTGGAGTGGAATTGTTCGTATGCCCTGCACGGGTACACACTTCGAAAATTTTACAGTACTCGGTAATTTTTTACCGAACTTACAACAGCTACCGAACGTTTAATCCGGTTTACCGGATTTCGGTGAAATTTTACAGTTTTCTAGCAAAAAAGTTACCATGTCAAACATGTCAAATTTTACCGAAATCCGTTAAATCGAATTACCGAACAGTTCAGCTAGGTGTGTACAATAGCGGAAAGATACGGAAGGTATAGGCACAATGATTGTAAAACGACCGTAGTACAGCGCTACCTGTACTAAAGTATTTGAGGGAGGAAGAATTTTATGATAAGATAGAATTGTACTATAAAGGAAAAGAAAAAGTTACTTTTGACCACAATTAACAACTTCAGAAAGGCAGCTGTAAAGCTGGTAGATAACCTTTTCGTGATGCGTTATGGGTTATCAGATCTACCACTGAACTCTAGTCCGAATTAAGTGAAACTAAAGAACACATTTGATTGTAGTCAGAGGAACCAACCTTAGTCCTTATTACATTGTATGTCTTGTTAAGGTGACTATATCTGGATTAGGCGACCGGGGATGAAAAATGGAAAACATGGTTAGCCTTCATTTATTCTCAATTCTCATTTACTACATATTCTGTAGTTTGAAGTAGCTAGGACTAGGGTTCTGATGCATGGTTAGTATCGGTGTTTTTGTTCGTTTCCATTGCAATCAATCCGGTTTTGACTGATAGAGGGACACGCCTAGACTTTGCTCCTTTCGAATAAAACAAATACGCTTTGTTTGTCCACTGCTTGGCTTATTATTTGAACTTGGTGGTGCAAGACACCATAAAGACAATTCCTAATTGCCGAGATACCTTAAACTTAGTGAAGGATCTGATCAACTTCGTCAGGGATTCACCAAAACGGTTCGCGATGTTCCAGTCTATTAAATCAGATGATTACACAAATCTTCGCCCTTTGTGACCATCAAGATGGACAGTCAAGTTCGTGTCCATTTCATCTGTTTATCAAACTAATGCTAAATGGCCATACAATGATAACAGGCTAGATAAATTATTAAATAAATCTTGACATCGAAACTTCTAAACTAAAGATCTGAACTGCTTCCAGAACGCTAATCTAACTGGTCAGTGTTACAGCCATAGTAGGAAAGTATTAAATCATTACAAGTTGACACACTTCCAATCGTTTTCCGGCGACGCAACTCGAGAGTACCCCTGTTTTCAATCGTTAATTATACGCCATTTGCACCAGGGTGAAACGGAAACAGGATTATTAATGATGATGTTGCCGAAAATGTTTTGTCGCCGCCTCCGTCGGACGCGTCCCAATGGCGACGGTCCAGAAAGGGGAAAACCGCGAGTTGACGAAAATGTGCGATTGACTCGCCGCACCCACCACCAATCTAATCGTAGTTGGCGCATCGATTCGGATGTGTCAAAGTAGGATCTAATTAGTGTTTACATGTGGGTATTGCGGAAAATCATCAACGCGGAATTCATGCGTTATTATATTTTCTTAGGATAATGTTGTTTTGAAAAACAGTTATTACTTAACTAAAGGTAATTTCATACTGCTACCATTAAGCGATGAATACAGCCGAGTGTTGTCAATTGTCCAGTTTGGCAATTGCTTGCCTTTACCAGTCAAGTCAATGACGCTCCTCATCAGCACTTAAAACAGATAAAATTAGATGTTCTACATCCGGCCACACCCTGTCTTACAAAAAAGGGTGGGTTTTCCCCTCTCCATCGGCTTCAGGTTGAACGAACATCTTTCGAGCGTCATTCCCGCGGCGATAGCTGACTCGGGAAACGGAAATTGATGGTCTGTCGCGCGAAACTAAATAGGAAACTTTCGATCCCTGTATTCCGAAAATAATGTAGCAAATTGCTACACTGTTGCTAATGTAATCAATCTATCCGGAGTGCGACATCAACGATGACGACGTGCCGTGCCTTTGGAACCATAAATCACTTTCCGAAAGTTGAATGCACTGGAGATTTATAACTTACAAAGGAGCTTTTCATCCGTGCCCAAGGGCCGAGAACAATGAGCCAACGGGCTGAAGGGAAGAACAGAAAAGATGTTCTGCTCGGAAGGACCACTGGAGAATTAGAAATGGAATTCGGTGTTTGCCCTCTTAACGAGGAAAATGTCGTTGGAAAGTAAATAGCAGTAGCAATTCACCCCTTCACTGGAGGGTTTTTATCGAAGGAGCAATCTTATCAAGTTTAATGTTTGAACTGTGTTGAACATTGTACTCGGTCTGAGTGAATGTAGTTCATTTAAGAAAAGCAAGCCATTGAAATTTAAACAGTGATATGAACGAACTACACACTCAAGTTAAGTGTCATAAATGAAGCAAGCATGTCTTGTCAAATTAAGTGCTACGAGATTTAATCTCGAGCACAGCAGACAATTTTACTCAGCATCACGCGATCTACCTCACATTTTCTTAATAAGTGGAAAAATTCAGCCGATGAGTGACTCCACTTTTCACAAAACTGAGTAGTAGATTCCGTAGAGCTGTGTTTAATGGACTCTCACAATGATTTAAAATTTGCTGACATGCGTGGGTTTTCATTTCTGATGGTACACTAAAATACCTTGACTTTGTCCAAATTACACTTATCTTGCTACAAATCAGTCTCGAGGACCTGCACGAAAAAAAAATCCGTGCCCAGATCCGTGAACTGCAGTCATGAATTCGAGAACAAGCGAAAATACACCGTGAACTGAATTACGTAATCATGAACTAAATAACGTTTGGAGGGAAAAATACTGAACACGCGAGCTAGTTGACGGTCCGTTTTCATTTCCGGGAACGCTTTTTTTCTGTGTGGTTTTATTCAGATTCTTAGTGGACCAGACTTTAGGACTGCAAGTGAACCAACATATTATCCCCAGCAAACAAAGAAAATATCGAGAGAGCTGATCAGGATCCTGCAACAAGTTCTGAGCGAATACTAAATACTAAGGATTTTATATGAACTCCGCTAAAGATTCTTAAAAATACTAGTTTTGTTTAAGATTTTGGACAAATCCTGCTCGTGATTCGAAATATTCTGAAAAACCCATGTCATGATTTGATGAACACTTCAATATTCTGAAAATTCGACCAAAAATTCACAATAAATGTCGGTCAATAAATGAGCAATCCCTGTGAAACCTGACTCAATTTTTTTTAATTTACTTAAAGGGGGATATACAGTTAGGATGACCAAAAAACTCATTTTTTTCTTTTTTCATAAAAAGTTAGTAAAATTCCCGTAGAAGACGTTCCTGAAACCCTTTTTTCGAAATTCGAACTCCAAATGTTTCTTTTCATCGTTTTTAGAAGACGCCTTCTTCGCGCGCAGACCGATAATTAAAACTTTCAACGCGTTTTTCTCAAAACAGCATTTTCGGAGTTTATACCGGTGATAACTCAAAAACTAAATATTCGATTAAGCTGAAACTTACAGGATTTCTTTATTATAGTATTACCATCTATATGAATTAAAACTTATTGAAATATTTTATTATTGAATATGGAAAAAAATTATAAAATTGCGGAAGAAATGGGGATTTTTTCAAAAAAGTTTTACCAAAAGTGCTAATTTATTTTTTTGATTTTTTTTTTCAATTCATCTACTAAATGTTAATGTAAATAATGTAATATTTTTGGGTTAGAAGTTTTCAGATAAAAACTGCGACCAGGAGAGCCGGCACAAACAAAATACAACGACTTTTTCAACGCACTCTAACGGCCGCCATTTTGTTGAAAACAATTTGAAAAAAATATTTTTGTATTCTACATGGATAAACTTATAATTATAAAAAAGTTTCGATTGATTTGAGTTAAAACTTCTCCTTGAAAATTTATTTTCAAAAATGAGTTTTTTTTTCACGTTCTAATTGTATATCCCCCCTTAAGATTAAGTATAAACGGTGCATCAAAATCAGATTGAATACTGCCCAAAAAGTTTAAAATCTAAAATATTACTTGTGATTGTGAGCTTATCATGTTGAGGATCCTTTTTAAGTTTCGTGGTAAATCTCCAGAAAAACATATTTATGGTTCCAAAGGAGTTCTGATTTATTTCGTTAATCCTTTCCTCTGAATTCTGGATTATGATCCTAAAGAATACTGCACCGACATCTGAGTCAACCGTTATTACGTTTCTGGGTGACTGCTACTAATAGTTTCAAATAAACTTTACTGTAGACGGCTTAGAAAGATGCCTCAATTTTTTTTTTTTTCAAATCCTTTCAAAAAGCCATTCCGTTAGAGCAGGAGGCTTGTCAAATGAATGAGATGTTGCATCCTCCCTAATAAAGGCTCTTCAATTATTTGGTGCTGGAAAGTTCACTCTTTTCTTGAAGAAATATTGCCGGCCCTAGAAAGGGCCCATGACCGTCTGCGAAGGAACGTCACGGTGAACGGTGCGACACGCATGAAAATCGAACTGACAATTTTGGCTGAAATACGCTGAAACACGCCAAGAGCTATGACTGTGTCGTCCGTTCAAAAGCACCTTATTGTTTAATTATTGTTTTTGCGGCGCTTCACATGAATTTTTCAATATCAAAATGTTTAAAATCAATAGTTAACAGTATTGAAATCGAGCAATTGGTGTAAACATTTTGGAATCCATCGTGAAATTACTTCGTTATGAACGTTCAAAATCTTAACATATTTTGTGAGGCTCTAACTTTGCGTGTGGCTATTTGTATCTGTGGCTTGAAGAGCAACGTTTACGTTGCGACCGTTAACAACCGTCAACCAGGAAATTTGTCTGAGCGAGTGTCTACAAAAACTTCTACTGCCTTTCCTGAAGCGACACAATTGTTCCGTTCTATTTTGGCCGGATTTGGCATCTAGCAAACGTTCAAGTGGTGCCCAAGGACAAGAACCCTCCCAACACGCCAGAGCTCCGCTCAATCGAACAATATTGGGCCATCGTCAAGCGGAACCTTAAGAAGGCTCAAAAAGCTGTTGTGAGCGAGAAACAGTTCAAGGCAAACTGGCGTTCTGTGGCGAATAAAGTGGACAAGGAGACTGTACAAAATCTTATGGCAGGTGTTAAACGAAAGACCCGGCAATTCACATGCGGTAAAAAGGAAGCTTGGCTGAATATTTCTCTTGTGTTTTGTATTAAATGAACCTAAAAAAAAAAAAAAAAATTGACTTATTAATAAAAGCTTTGATCGACTCAAACACAGTACTGTTTGACTAAATTTTGATCGGAGCACCTTTAGTTAAACAGTGTTTTTTTTTCAACCCATTCACGAGGTAAGTTAGACTTGCGGATGCAAAAACATCCAATTTTATTAATTCAAATACAATGCGTACTTTTTCAGATTGAATACTACCAAGCCCATAAATTTTGAAATCGGTCATACAGGTGACTGCCAGCAGAATTAGCTGCTACCGGGAACTTCATATCGTAAGAAAAATATTGGTTTCTTATATTTCGAATTTTAATATTTGCAAATGCCAGCAAAAACTTACGAAACCTTGAAAAATCTTAATCGTTTCACATCTTCTTGGCAACGAGTGAATTAAATGAATTACAAAAACATATATTCTAAGTAAATCTATTCATACATTTACAACGTCTAATCCTCAGGCAAGAGCTCGTCTTAATGGTAAGCTATCCAATTATTCCGTAAGCCAACGATCACGCTTATCAGCATACCTATCGTATTGGTAACTTGAACAATATAAACATCGTTTGAAATGATATGCTCCTATGATTTCAAATTAAAAGGAAAATACATGAAGATTGTACTTAAAAAAAAAGCAACAGACCAAAATGACCACCAAAACTTCATTTTAAGCCAGATATTTTTGAAATTCTCAAGGAATAAATAAACACATTTTAGCTATGTTGGTTTATTCAACTCCTCTCCTAGACTAAATGCCCACATCTTGGCCTTAACGCTACCCACCAAATCCGGTGCAACACTTACGCCATGTTCCTTACACACTTTCATCCACTCTTTCTTCAAATCCTTCTCGATTTTGAAGACCTTCCCTTCTTTCCGGAGCTTGCCGACCATAATCGCCCAGAGTTTTTCTATTGGGCGAGTTTGGCGGATTGGCCTCCTTCGGCACAAATACAACATCGTTGGTTTCGCACCACTCCATCACCGGTTTCACGTAATGGCAGGATCCGGTCAAAACAGAGTGTCTCCTTCGTGGGACCGGAGGAAGCGCAGCAGGCGCTTCTGGAGGCATTCTTCGTCATATATTTGACCGTTGATGGTGCTGGTCATTATGTACGGCTTGCTGAATTTGCCGCACCCGCAGATCACCTGCCACACCGAGTACTTTTTGGTAAATTTGTCACCTTTCTTCTTCCGGAACTTCTCGAAAAACTGACGAAAAACTCCAAGCCGAGTATCTGCTTGGCGTCCGTTGTAATGTACGTCTCACCGTGCGTTACGATACATTTCGGTTGCACAAACCACTCGCGGTGGAGTTTCCTAGCGCGGGGTTTGGCAACCGTATTCTGTTTATCGGTTCGGATAGGCGCCTTCCTTACCTTAACGACAGACATGAAGTCCGGCCCGCTTCATTGTCTGCTGGACGAACCAGATGGAAGAATTGACCTTCTTGGCCACGTCTCGAATCTATGGTTCGGATTGCGCTTGAAGTGATCCCTCACCTTCCTTGCGTACATGGGGTCGGTCGTCTTCGCTTTTCTTCCACTGCCAACTCGCCGCTGTCAGGGTCGTCTGGGTCTCCTTGAACGATTGTACCACATGAGACATGGTCCAATTTTTTTTTACAACGATTTTTTTGAGTTTTTTTTTCTAAGAGCAAGGAATTACAGAAGAGCTCTAATTTTCATGCCAAAAAATGCGTGGCGAGAAAATTGAAATTCAACTAGCATTTTTTGACGCATTCAATGCAAATTTTTAAAATGCTCCATAAAATATTTTCTTCGAGACAAATTCTATGGATTTCAATATTTATATTTATCTAGATGGATGGCTTAATATTTAACTTGCTAATAATGCCCTAGACTCCCTTAACCTTTAAAAAGAATTCTTATTTTGAGGCTTTATGCTTTTTTAAAATGTGAATATTGTAGGGAATAATAGAATGGATGTACTGTAATCCACAAAGAAAAATTAAAATTACTGGCAACCATGACCGTTTTCTTCATGATGCAATACTATCATATGAGGGCAAAAAAGTGTTTGCACTACTACATGCATGTTGAATACTAAGGATTCAAGCGAGTTTCACCAGTTTCAGTCTACTTGCAGCTGAAAAGAGATTTGTGATCATAACACTCATGCAAGTAGCCTAGCATAATTCATAGATCTCGTCTCATGATCTGGATTTTGTAAGGAATTTTTGATTTCATAGAGTATCTATCAAATCGCAATAACATGGTTTTCTTGTATGAAAATTAGATTCCGTTAAGAGTCATTCTTGTAAATCTGTGGAGGTCTCGAGGTTAAAGATTGAGTATCTAATGAAAAATTGTTGTTTTTATTTCAGAAGTAAACATTTTATCGTTATAGTTAGCATGAACTTCATTATAAGAAGCGAACTATTTTTCTACCATAAGTGCCTGGTGAAACGAATCTCATACAAAATACATGATGTTTCAAAATCAGACAAAAGTATTGTCAAAAATTCTCTACGCTTGATCTTTAAACGGATAGAATCCGAGGCAAACAAGCGATGTAGATCTTTTCCACTTGCCATGCCACCTGCTATATAGGAAACAGAATGCTTAAAGCTATGTGTTTTCCATCACTTTTCTCGAACCTAGGAACGCAGTTCAAATGTGAAACCTACACGCTGAATAAGACTTGCCTTGGATTCTACGCAAACATTGCTGAGGATTCTAGGCAAGTGCTGCTCACAATTTTCGAATGAGTTTTGCGTTTTGCTCATTACTGTCATTGGGTCATTCGATTTTGATCTCCATATCCCAATTGTTATAAATAATGGTAACTAAAGGTTGATTACGATGAAATTGCATTACATCAAATAATTTGCCAAAATTCAGCCTTCGTCTAATTGTCAAATTTTAGAGTTTTGAATGAAAATTGAATTATACTTAGTTCAACCTTCAATATTTAACTCTATTTTGAAATAATCGTCTCGTCCTGGTGATGTTAAGGCACCACATATGTACAAAATCAAAGTCCTATTTTCGTTTGTTTACAGATTAATTTCTTCATTTACTGTAGCTACTTAAGAACGTCTACGAGAATTCTGCTTCAAACTCATCTAGTTCTTCTCAATCGGTCTTAAAGTCTGTCCACGTAGAATTTACGACTGCAAAATAATAGCAGCAAAACAATTTACGTATGATCCAACAAAACAAATTGTTTATTTCACAATAATAGAGTTAAATCTACTATAGAAACAGTTTATTAAGATGTTAATCCTTCTTTCTGTAAAATTCTCGAACTTTCTGTGGCACACCCGCCATCAGGTTCCCATATGGTATCCTCAGATACTCCCGCCGAGACGATTCTCCATCTTCTCTTGAAATCATCGGTGCCGTTTGCTTTTCTCTTAGTTTCGAAGAGTTTTCGCTTAACTAGAGCCCAGTACTTCTCTATTGGGTGAAGTTCTGGACAATTTGGTGGATTGGCTGTTGACCTCTTGTACTTTATATAATTCCAGGACGGGTTTCGCATAGTGACAAGAGAGAGTCGAGGCTTCGAATACGTATGTTTCATCGTCCATTATGTTTGCAAAAAAATTGGTGTAAAGCTTTTCATCGCGGTTGATCACCTTGTTTACTTCGTACGCCTTCAGTCCTTGCTTCAACTTCACTTTTTGTACGTATGATTTTGACTTCCAAACTGAGATCGAAGTAAGCTTCGTGCGCCAGCGGACGTGTTTTTCTTTCGCTGTCGTTCTCTTCCTATAATTTTAAAATCAGTGAAGTTTGTGAAAATTGAGAATAGCAATTTGAGTTTGAGTTTATCGGTTTATCGGTTGTCTGTTCTGATCGAGGTGCAGTTAAATACAAGTTTGTGTACGAGACGGGCCGAAAAACCACACAGAGTTTACCGTTTGCGTCGTCTCAACTTGGTGTTGGTATTATTTTCGGGCATAGCGTGTGGTCCATTGTTCCCGTTATTTATTGTTTGGTGGCGCGAGTCCGTGTGTGCGGTAGCTATTGTTTCGGTGACCAATTGTTCGGTGGCGTGAAGCAAGAAACAAAGAAAGTGATGGCCATGATAGAGCTATTTTTCTGCTTTAAATCAGGGTGTCTCTAAAAAACGTTTTTTTTTTTTACTTTCGCTTTTTTGTATCTCATTTTATGATTAAGTGATTTTCAAACAAAATATAGGAAACATTATAGCTGAACAAAGTTTTTAAATAAAGCTTATGATTCAAAAGTTACGAGTAATTTTAACTAAAAACGTGCGTTTCTTCTTTTCGCCCTTATGATTATTTAGGAGAGAATTGGCCAGATAATCTCCAAATTCTTGTTCAAATGGGTATCAAGAAACATAATGCTATATAAATGAGCCCGGGTATTCCTGCGGCACACGAGCGGAGATTGCTCAAAATCGGACATGTTTATCGTTAAAATTACCCCTAACTTTTGAACAGTAAAATATACTCAAACACTTAGTTCAGCAACAACTTTTATTATATTTTTCTCTGCACTTTGTCTGAAAACTATTTTTTCCTAAGTATTGAAACTAAAATGTTAGAATGAAAAAACTGATATTTTAGGGGCACCCTAATCTACATCCGCAAAAAAGCTCCAAACTATAGCAGTGCACAAGCACCAGACGCTTCAGTCGTGAATGAGCAGCCTGAAGCGTTTACATTCAATGTACCTCGAAATAAAGTGGAGAGTTTCAGCTGTCATATAAGTGAAACGTTTCAGCAATTTGTGAAATAATTCAAAATCTTCACTGAAATAAATGTGCTCAAAATTTAACGTGGACAGCCTTTAATTACAGTGCATATGGGTGTTTGAGATTTTAATCACGAAATTGAAATAATTTGCGTGATATATGGTGGTACGTTCAGTACGACTTTTGTGTAATAGCATGAAGCAAAATCCGATCTGAAAATCAAATGACCAGTCTATGTTTTCAGGAATATAAGAAATCACAGTTGGAGACATTGTTCCAAATACGAATTGGCATTCGTTATCAAGAAAAGTGTGGTTTCAGAACATTCAACACACTTAATCCAGCTCGGTTTTTTTACATCTGGATGAAATTTTGGTTCAAATCTGTCGTTGAAAGTGTGAGCTGTTTAGTGGAATACCTGTAACTAGAAATAAGAAGAAAAATTAGTATTTTCCAGTTAATTCCAACTACCTCTATTGCTTATCTTCACAGATACGCGTATTTCGTCTACAATGTGCAGACTTCTTCAGTTTCGTGTCCTCGAGTTATTACCAAAGCAACACAGCTTGTATTAAACAAGTTGAAAGTACTGTTAAATGACAAAAATAAGTTATAAATTTCGGTGTATAATACTTTATTTCATACCTTAATATAACGTAAAAACCGCAAAAGGTGAAGCCTTATAAAACCTAAAATGGAAAAAAAATAATTCTCATACAAAAATATAATATCGTCAACCGTGGGATTTGAACACTAGTCTTTGGCGTGATAGGTTTGTAGCTTCTTTGCTAAGCCAACTCAGATTGTTGAAAAGTAAACTCTCAGTATCTATGATATGTTTCCCGTTGGCAGTGAAACCACAATCTTCATCGTAATGAAAAAAGAGAACACGTTTTGCAAAACATGGTTGGTGTAATGTAATTTCAACGTTGTATAGAACTGCCCATAAAATATTGTCCTGTTTATGTATTAAAATATATGGAACCATGTTTTTAAGAACAATAATAAAGTATTATTCACTTGCAACAGTGAATAAGTATTTTTAGCTCGACCGTTTGTCAGAGTGATACATAGAATACGAAAGATGACATGTTTTGCAATACGTTTATAATACATCTATAATACAAACAAATATAAATCATTCTAAAAAGATGTTTTGTGTGTTACTTGGGTAGTACACGACACTGAAGAAGTCTGCACATTGTGGACGAAATACGCGTTTTTGTCATGATAAACAATGAAGGTAGTTGAAATTAAATGGAAAATATTAATTTTCCTTCTCATTTCTAGTTCAAATCTATTTTTTTTTGCATCTAGGACGGTAGTCGAACGCTTCAACTCGTAGTTTGTGATTCTGAGATCTACACGGTCAACAGGGTTTTCCACATTTTATCATGATCTTTAGTCAGACGTTCTTCGAACCGTTTTATGACTCGAGAAACTGTAGATTAAGGGACTCTCATATTTTTCTGATGTTACTATGTGATCCTTTTATTTCCGAAGTACATGTGCTGAATTTCTCGTAAACGAGCAGTTCTTTCGACTTCATTTCTAATACTTTTCTTCAACTGGTAATGAAACTCACAATTGGTAAATTTTTAAACTCAAAATATCAATGTCTGGGTTTATAGACGTTCGATAGTTAGAGCGATTCGCGTAAGATGCTATTTTTTCGTGGACACCCTTTATAGACTTGAACTGCTAAATACGTTGTGCCTAAAACATTCAAATTAATCCAATTAAGACCTCGGCAGTAAGCTTTTATTACAATCACCATCGTATATTCTCTCGGCAGATAAACGATAACAATCACAATTTAGCTTCGAACAAATATGTTACACCAAAAAATAGGAGATCACCCAATCCCAAAGGATTACACCCAAAGCAACAAAACGGCCAACCGAACAACCACCCGAAATGACGCGCTCGCTCGCCACGCTACCTTCAATTGACAAGTGCATCCAAGTGCACACGCATGAGTGCAGCCGGCTTTGGCCATGATCCAAAAAGAGCATGGCCTGGCACTTCCTCGCCAACGCCGATGAAGTCGACATCGGTGGCCTCCCCTGAAAAAAAGAAAAAGAAAAAAACGAAAGCAAAAACAACATCAAGCAAGTTAACGAAGCAACTACCGGCACTGCAAGCACCAAAAAAAAAGCGAACTGTTGCTGTTAATTTAAGTGTTTATAGTTTTGTCAGTAGCCGCAACGAGAAAGATTTGTGTGATTTAATTAATTCTCTCCCAGGCGTCGTCGTTCGGTCTCTTGGCGATGTGAGTCTCAGTTCGGCAGAAAGGGAGATCTGTTTCGAAGGCAACTGAAAAAAAAATGGTCACGGTAGTTGGTACATTTGACCGTAGATAAATCGTGAACTTCACCGCTGCACGGTACATTGGACCGAGGTCAAGTTGGTGATCCTTTTGTTTTTGTCGTAAGCTAAATGTTTTTCGAGTCAATTAGTTTCATTAGCAAGTGTTGACTTTCAGTTTAATTATTTGATTAGAATGTCGGGTTTTGTTATTTTTGAAAAAAAAAACATTTAATTCAATCTGCGAAAATCAAATTGGAAATAAATCAACACATCACGACAATGTATGTTTACATCCTAGGACCAGCACCAGCCGAGAGTTAATTGGCATGACGACGGACCGGTTCTTAGCTATTTGGCAACCACCGGCTGCCGATGATGGCAATGATGATGATCATGATCGTCATCATCTGATCCATTTACGATGCTAATAAAGATAATCTAAATAGTGCGTGAAATTCGCGATTTTGGCTCAATTTTTGTGGTATATAGCTGAAGATGTCTAGAAAGTGTTCAGCATCTATATTTCTGAAGAAGCAAGGAAGAAAACGGAGACTAAATCAAATCGCGACGAAGGCGGTTGTCTTGTTAGTGGAAACCCATTCTCGCCACGAGAGGGGAAGTGGTTGTTCCATTTCTATATTAAAACAGTCTTGGAATATAAATCACCCATTGCTAGCCGGACACACAGAGTGGCGACATTATTTTGACGTCGTGTTAAGATAATTTTGCATGATTTATTGGCTTATCATAACGAGAATTTTGTGATTCGAAATACAGGGTGTACAAATATTATCCGTGCAGCAAAAAAAAGTTAAAATTATAATTTATTAACAATCAATTTATTTATTGACAATTTATTGAAAATATTATTTAAACCTTGTAGACAAGCGTGTATACGGAACAGAATTATATAATAACACGAAATCGGTTATTTACACCTTAGCGTGTATACGCAACGCTGTCGAAGGTTTGATAAAATAAATAAACAAGACCAGAAGGTCTTTCCGGTCGATCACTCATCCATGATGGTTCAACTTAATTTCCCTCTCCGAGAAAAAGCCCGTAGAAAGGTTGGTGAATCAATGTAGTGGTTTGCAAAACAGTATACTTTCATGGAGTGATTAGATCTTTATATCATCATGAACTATGGAAGCAACCGAAGATTTTAATATTTTCAGCGATTTGGTCATCTTTCGGATGGAAATAGTTGAATTTCGCCACCGGACTATCTCGCGCCTCTCACGACGGCCATTTAGTGTTGCAAGCTCCTGGATTCATTTTATTGTGCAACTTACAGTAGATTTTGGCATATTCAGCGTCTTTGCTATAACTGATACATATATTTCCTGACGAAAAAGTTCAGCGAACAGCGGCTTAATTTTGTAGGTATTTGAAATCACAACTGCACCAAACTTGCTTTGTTTGTCATCCAAGGGCTGGTCTGCGGGGAACTGTCAAAGTTTGTACGAATAATTTACAGTCACCCTGTAGTGGTGATGCGACTGCTTTAAAAAGCATGCGCTTTACGGCTCGCAGTCAGGATCTGTTTATCACTTACTTTCAGTCTTCTACAAGCTAAGAAAAAAGTACCCAGCGGAGCAGTTTAAGTGTGGGAAGCCTACTTTCGGTATAATCATGTTTACCTACCGTTGGGTTCAAGCTACTTACTTTTGGGTAATATTTTGCCCAAAACTAAGTTATTTGAACCCAACTGTAAGTAGACATGATTATACCCAACGTTGGCTTCCCACACTTAACTGCTCCGCTAGGTACTTTTTTCTTAGCGTGTAGGTAGTCTTGACAAAAGTCATGCCGTTACACAGAGAGAAATTGGATAGTCAAATTTACCATTATTAGGGGTTAATATGACTATTACAGTATAGTGATCTAGAACCGACTATGAGCATGGGTAAAACGACCATTGAAAATAGTTGATCCAACATTTGCCTTAATGTCAGAATAGTCCTTGTTACCACGATCATAGTCAAGAATGCCATGAACGTGGTGAATTCGACCATTTTCATGGTTATTGTAACCATTATGTGCGATAGTCATCCTGACCATGATTTAATTGTCGGTACAACGATAGAATTTTTCTCAGAGTAGGTTCAAAAGCGTAGATTTTCAGGCAACATTACATTTATTGCCAATAAGTTCCATGCGATAATCAAATTATAACTCGTGACAACAAACTAGACCGGAAGAATGAACGTTCGTTTTTCAAAATGCATTGATACTTAGTCATTTTCAATATGAATTTTTGAAATGTCAGAAATGAAATTCAATAAACCACAATGAATATCAGTAAACCGTCGGAATCGGAGAATATGCAAGGACAGCCAATGGTATTCTTGCTCAATATTGCTAGCATCGATTCTTATGAAACTATGATGACAGCCCTGGTTGATCCATGTTCGTATTAGGATTCATACATGCTTACCAGTTGATAATCAGAACAACAGTGACAGCAGATATTTGACCCACACTTAGAGCCGACATCATTCACTGCAGCAAATAAAATTCAATTGGCATAGAAGTGACAGCGGTAGCAATGAAATCCGGGAAAGTAAACATCATCATTACAACTGGGATAAAATCATGTTCACTTTTCATGGATATTTTATAAAAATCCAAGGCACTGCTTCTAGGTGAAGCCTAGCACCGATGTTTGATGAAGTATACACTCTCAAATGAACACTGTCTAGAAGCAATGAGATCTAGACAGGTGGCGAAGAGCAGGGTGTTTGTCGGTATTAGTAACGAAAAATGTGTAAACAATTCATGATTTCGGGTAGTGACGTAGAACTCTAAAAACAAGCGAATGATAACAAAACTAGTTAAGTTTTTTCCACATCCATCCGCACAAAGAGGCATTTTCAGCCGAAACCTTTTAAAAACTATACCAATTACCGAAAATAAACAAATAAACAATAAGATAATATTGTGATTTGTAAATTGTTGATTTTGGAGATCTACGTCACGCATGTTTACAAAAAACAGGCTGTGTATCATTTCACGAACACAATGACAGTATTTTGCATTACACTAATACAATTTAACCACTTCTTCTCCACCGGTATATACCTGATTGATCTAGAAGTGAACACATGCGTTCATCAAAATGAACATGAACACGAGCGTAAGCTTCGTGCTTAATATCCACAAGATCGTTTTTATTCTGTTTTGTTCCTTGCGGCAATACGCCATAACTGCTTTCGCTCGGACATAGATTTATAAGGCTTATATTTGCGATTAGGTTGGTTTATTCTGCTAACGCGTATGTTAGATCTTTTCTTCCGGAAAACCGATCCAAACGTTACGTAATAAACGAAGGCAGAGTACTTTTAAGTATTGCTTGGAAATAAGTTTAAACTTCATCGCGCTTACATTCTTGCTATAACCTTCCTATAATTTTTAAGATGGATTCTTGCCGTGGCACGCATGATGTTACTCTTGGTTGTACCCAGACATTTGGTAACATCTCTAACTAAGTCTATTGCTACTGATTTTCGATCACATTTCGATGCTACAATCCTACAAACCTCCAGATGGCATTCCGAAACGCTTCGATTCTCACAGTTTCCACCCTCGCCAGTAGATTTAGTGAAATATTGTGAAGATTTCGTTGCAAAAATCCAATTCCGACACACTAACTGGATTTTCAAAATGTAAACAGAGACATCACTATTCTGTTATTATATCTTGTAGCATAAACATTTCGTTGCGTTTTTATTCGATTTCCATGCAGTTGTATTTTCTAGAAAACTAAACGAAATTAGATTTTCTTTTTCTTTTATCGCCGTGGTTTCTCCAATATGTTTCTAAGAATCAAATAAACGAAATGTGTAATATTACGTGTTGTGACATAAGAGGGAGGGGTGTTCTTGATATATTTTCTCTCAGTTCAATGAAAATAAGGTATGCAATCTCTCAGCACTTGGAAATAACTTGTAGGATTGTTGCTAATCGATGATAATTAAAAGTGTTTATTTTTATTTCATCAGTATGGAGTGGTCCGAATTTCCGCGAAGGAGTGATCTAAAAAAATCATGATTTCTAAAAAAATATATCTCTTTGAAAATTTATATCTTTTCATCCATTTGACAGATTTTAAAGATTGATCCTTTAAATTAATGCATATTTCTCACAGGTATGGATAAAAAAATATTACAGAGGTGCCTGACAATTTACTTTATTCGTATACACTAAGGTTTCTATTTTGCACGGTTTTTTTTACACGGGTTGTTTTCGGCGATAACTCCAGAACGGAACAACCTATCAACCTAATTCAAATCACATTTTACGTTTTGAGCCAAAAGTAATCATATGGCAGTTTTTCAAAAAATTCACAATTTTTTGTGTAAATACTCTAAATTTTAAAAACTGTATTTTTACCATTGCATAGCAACTCTATTTAGTCTTTTTTTTTACACGGTTCCAAACAAAAATTGGAACGTATCACCCGTGCAAAAAAAAAACCTTTGTGTACTTTATTTGTAGAAGATGAAAACTATGGGAAAGATCTCTTGTTTTGGGATAAAAAAAAAACAATTTAAATACGATAAAATAATCAAAAGTTATTCGAAATCAATTAAATCTTTTCTTTCAACAACATGAATAGTATTTATAAAAGTGTTAAAATTGAGAGAAACGGATCACTGCCAATCACTTTAATATTTTTTTTAATCGATTCCAAATTTATCCGTGGAACGAATTTCTTTTCACTTAGTATTCTTTCACTTACAAAATGATAAAAACATGGCAAAAGAAATAACAGTTGGAAATTGATGGTAATGTCTACTTATGAACAATATTTCGAATAAAGTGTCAGATTATATGTCGAATTATAACTGATGCACACAACTTAAGTGAGAGCTTCATTTGTATGTTGCTATGCACACTTCTGTCAACAAAATTTAAAAGTTTTATATATCTGGAAAATACGACCTGATATTTTTTTTTGGACCTCGGATTTTCATCCTACTTCTAGTACGCATATATATGCTGTCACTTGCCTAGGACAAAAACCTTGTAGAACTGTGTAATCAAATTTACACCAATTTGTCCAATAATTCAGCAATTTGACTCCATTGTATGTGACATTGTGATTGTAACAATTGGTTATCACTTGAGTTCATTTGTCTTGGATTGTCGTTTAATCTAATAGGAAAACTTTTGGCAGACAACAAGTAACTTTTTTTACGTTTAATGAACGAGAAAAATTGTTCAAATTAAAACTCGAGTTTTGCACTTGAGCTCGAATCTGTTTGAGAAAACGTCGAGTTCATCCATTGCTCCCATGTGGGATGTGCTCGGTTAATATAAACACAAGAAAGAGAGCGCATATTGGATGAACGCGCACTAGTGAGAGTCAAGCTTAAGTTCAGCACCGCTCATTTTTTGTATTTTTTTTGTTTCTTTATTATAGTGGCTTTCAGCCTCCAGCACCGCTCATGTTTTCGACTGCTTACTATCATATGCAATGAAAAAGCATTTCCGAGTCAATGTAGATGAATTTCTCGAGTCAATGTAGATGAATTTCGTTTCTTGATACTCATTAGAGTTTGAATCTCCAGGGCATTTGTTAAAATCGCGCTTCTCAAAAAGTAATTTTCAATTCAACCGAAATGATTATTTTGAAAAGTGTCAATCATAGAGCCTTACTGCCCTCTATAGTCATAATTATAACTTGTAGTAATTGGAGCCTATGAGCCTAAAAAAATACACATCATGTTTTATATTGTAAGTGTTCGCTTGTTTTTGAGATTGTCGTGTTTAACATCGTATATTTATGAATAAATGTGCAGGAAGTGATCACATATAATTGTAGTTTTCTCCATCTATCAAAGCTCTCTGGCAGTTATCCTTACCACAGAACGTAGCCAGCCACCCACCGAAGTCTACACAACCCGCCACCAGATGGACGGAACACGGCTCTTTGGGCGGCCATGAGGGTTGGCGAGAAGGCCACTACGAATTGCGCGATAACAAGCACAATGAATGCGAAGGACCTGGGTCCAGGCCATATGCTGAGGACATTAACCGAATGACCCATAAGACTCGCATAGCCAGCTGGATACGATTTCAATAATAAGTAAATCATCATGTTGAACTGTTGATAATTCCCTATAAAAACCCTTTAAAAAAGGGGAAACCCCGTTAAAAAAGCGAAAGCAAAATACAATAGTGAACATCAGCAGAAAGCACTAAAACAGCGAACAGCGGGTTACTTGCTCTTAACTGCCATTTAAGACAAAAGTCCTAACGCGAACTAATTGTTCGTTAGGATCCCATTGTATTTTTGTATAGAGTCCCTGGACCGGGTGGATTAACCAGCCCAGGGCTAAAAATCTCGATAATAAAGGAATAAAAAAAAGTCCCTAGAACCCCCGGTAGACGTACCGGAAGCCTGCACCGCTCCTAGGGCATCACACAATCAATAATTCCGAGGCATTCCGATCGGTTGGATCATTTGACGTTATTGAACTTTACATCATTAATCCTTAGTGAGATACATTTTTCCTAAACCTATGTCTTTTGTTTAGCACAATCTCTCTAGACCCCGTCCTGAATACACGGTGCAGCATGAAAAAATGCGAAAATGTTTACATTTCTCGAGTACTTTTTCAAACAGGCGTATCTGATTTTGTAAACAAAGAGGGGAGGTAAGATTCAAACATAAATTTCTCAAAACTCTCAGCACTCTCATGGAAAGTAGCCTCTCCATCATGTTAGGGAAATGTTGACCCTTGTATTGGTGGCCCTAGTATGCGTAAAAGTGCTAAGGGTTTCAAGAATTTTACGTTTGAATCTTACTTCGCCTCTTTGTTTACAAAATCAGATACGTCTATTTGAAAAAGTACTCGAGATTTTATTGTTGGTTAATTTGTATGATAACTTTTTTCTGTTGTAAGTGTATTTGTTAATCCTTGCTTTCATGTGCTGCATCAGATCGTCGGAATTCTTATATCGTGAATTTGTGAAAAGGTACGTCAAAGAAGTGATTACGAGTTTGCTGCTTACCCAGAAGACGCCGAAGGAGATTACCATGGTGGTAGGATGGTATTTGGCCACAGTTTATCACGTCAAAATGGCGATACAGGGTGGTGCTAACGAGCGAAAGCCGTAGAGTGGAAGTTCACTGTTTGCGCGTCCGCTAAACGTGATCAAATAGCTCGCGACCTGGAAATTCCATCAGGAAACTTGCCAAGGAAGTTCATTGATGGTGGTGAGCGAAGCGTATAGAGGAAAGGCTTGTAAGATGGAACGGCTTGTAAGATGGAACGGCTTGTAAGATGGAACGGCTTGTTAGATGGAACAGCGCCACTTTTGACATTCACAGGGACAACACTATCGCGCTGACAAGTGTTAACCTCATTTTTTTACTATTCTTCAATTTTCATTTGCTTTTGGAGTGAATACACCCATTCGATTTAGGTCTTTCAGGTTTAATTGTTTGAAAGTGTTGGAATTATTAAAATAGCAGTTATTTCATGTGCTTAAAGAATTGACAATTTACATCGATATCAAAAGGTTAACATTTGTGTTGGCTAGCATTTTTGGTGTATTTTTATGATCCAAAGGCATTTCCGAACAAATCGTAGAGTGAAACAATGTGTTGATGTTTTGTGTTTATGGCGTAATGTTTGTAAGATGGAACACTGTTCGGCTTGTAAGATGGAACACATTTTTGTCGTTTTAAAAAAAATCGGCCATATTTTTTTTGTTGATGACTATAAATAATCAGTTCTGTGGGCCAACTTTGAGCCTTTTAGTTCCTCTTTCGAAAAATCCTCGAAAAAATAAAAATTATTCACGTTACGAGCAAAACAAAAATCGTGTTCCATCTTACAAGCCATATTTTGAAATTGAAATTTTCGATAGTTTTCGAAAATAGGCCATAACTTTTTCTTTGATGACTATAAATAATCAGTTTCTTGAGTAAAGTAGGAGTCTGTTAGTTCTTCTTTCGAAAAATGTCTTTGGATTCCCGAAAAAATGAAAATTATTCATGCTACGAGCAAAACACGGATCGTGTTCCATCTTACAAGCCTTTCCTATATCGGTATTTTGAAGGACCAAGTGCTTCTCTTGGTGAAGGCCAACTTCTCTGAGGATCAAAACGTTGTCCTACAACAGAATGGAGCGCCAAATCGGAACCCAACGATGACTGATGGAAAACCTGAAGTTTTGACCTAAAGATGTGTGGCCTCTTAGCAGTCCGGACCTGTTCGATTATTGGATTTTAGCGTATGTTGAAACACTAGCCTGCAAAACATCTCATCCTTGTGTGAAGACCCTGAAGTCTGCCATAACACGCACACGACAGTTGCTGTCGGGAGAGAACGTTCAAAAGGCGTATTCTAACTTCCGGCATCATCTTGAGGATGTCATTGATAAAAACGGATGACACATCGAGTAAATTTGTTTGAAAGGACTTAGAAAAGATAACTGAACTCGGAAATGTTGGCATTATTTAAAAATCTCTAATCTAATACAAACGCATGCAAGTACGAGAAAAGATCCAGAAAATAATTGGGTTGGATGACGTCCAATTATATTTGTGTCAATATTGATACTTGCAGCAAATCAAAGACATAATATAAGCGTCAGAGCGACCAGGCCTACTGCGTTACATTACCGGCAAAGATGATTCTGTAAAATGAGTTAAATTCAAATGAATAGTTTTGAGCAGTGCCTTGGATATTCATAGAATATCCATGAGAAGTGAAAATGATTTTATCCCAGTGTAATGATGATGTTTGCATTCCCGGTTTTTATGGTTACCGCTGTCACTTTCATGCCAACTTAATTTTGTTTGCTGCAATGAATGAAGTAAGCTCTAAGTGCGTGTCAAATATCTGTTGTCACTGTTGTTTTGATTACCAATCGGGAAGCATGAATTTCATTAGACGAAATCTGAATATCCTCTCTTGTGATGATTTTTTTTTATTAAGAGATTTGGAATCCTAATACGAACAACAATAGATGCCAGCAATGTTGAGCAAGAATACCTTGGACTGGGCTGCTCTTGCATGTTTTGCGATTCATTATAGTTTATTGAATTTCATTTTTGACATTTCGAAATTCACGTTGAAAATGAACTTGTTTTGAAATGAATATCACAGCATCTTGAAAATCGAACGTTTATTTTTCTGGTTACGTTTGTTGTCACGAGTTATCATTTGATTTTCACTTGGAACTTATAGGTAGTCAATGTTATGTTGCATGAAAATCCACGCTGTTGAACCTAATGAGCATCACTTTCATCAAGACTGGTTTTGAAGCACGATTTTGTGAATCTACAGGGAAAACAAATACGTAGTACGGTATACCATGCGCTCCGAGTTTAGGTCAAGTAGAATTCAATAGAAATTTCGGCGGTCAATTGTGCTCATGCTTATTCCAACAGCTATTTGGGAATGAATAGCTGTCCAAGCCGAGGTAAGAGTAGATAATCAAGAATGGTTTCATTGCCAACCACGCTCAGCAGCTCCATTAATAGTAAATAGGAAGGAAAATGATGACATCCAAAGTAACATTGCCAAAACCATCCAGCTTTACTAAGTTTTATTTAAGTTATATCAAAGCCACTAGATATCAATTTGGTTTTATTATGGTACAAAGAGGTGCCAATAGGTTTCATATTTTAGTCAGGTTTATGAGAACCTACACAGCTTGTTTACAGCGATATTAAAACCTTGTTTTCTCAAATTCCTTTTACTCTTATCATAGGTTTTATCACAACTGTATAAACTCGTAAAATGCTGTTTAGAAGTGCCGTTTTAGGACTCATTCGTATCATCTTATTATGGATCGTTGAAAAAGCATTCTGCGAGTAGATACATTAAACGGCTAATCGTCATTAAAGGAAGTCACCAAATCTCGAGTACTTTTTCAAAAGGACGTAAGTCACAAGATGTAAACAAACGCGTTGTTCATGGCAAGTTATTAAAAAATCATGTATATATGCCCAAATATGATGAACTTTCTGATGGATTATTTCTGAAAGTTTTTACTATTTTTTTACAAAACGGTGTAAAATCACTTTTGCACTTTTTGGGAATAATGTACATACGCCGCTTGGGTTGAAGAGTAACTTGCAAATCATTGTTATATCATTTGAATGCCTCTTAACGACGTGTAAGTAAAAGGCTTTATGCCACAAGGTGAAAAGTTTAGATTTTGTTTAGTAAAAATTGATATTTTTAGCAAAGATATATTTACACCGTTTTGTTGCAGAAAAAACTAATACGTCATTTTGATAATTTCGACGTATCTTTGTGAAATATGACAACTTGACGTAACATTTTGACGTATCAACATTGTCATTTGTAGAATGACGTTTCATTTTGACGCAAGTAACATGCCATCTATCATACTAACTTATCAAAATGACGTATTATCTTTTTCTATTGCAGACCGTTGTAAGAAACATTTTTCTAAATGAAACTTGAATTTCTCTCCTAGTGTAATTTTTTAGCACAGTGTTGGAATATCTTTTACCAATATGTCATTCAGTGGAATTTAATTGTGATAAACATATATGGTTTTCAAATAGGAATAAAAATAAATTCAAAAAAAATCATTGCTGATGTTCTCATTTTCTTCCAAATGTTACTTACGTTCATTTGAAAAAGTACTCGAAAAATGACCAAAAAGTTTTATAGTCATTGCGAAGATAAGTTGGCTTTTTGGCAAAACTGTGATTTCTTCGAATCGCCTTATTGAAATATAAGAAATAATTGAAATGTGGAAAAATAAATGCACCCAATTTTAAATGTAATGCAAATGAACTGTAGATCGGAGACTCATTTCGGTATTCTTTAATATTACCATATCGAATTTCATAAATTTTCTGGAAATTCATGATAAATTTATCGAATACATTTGTTTTAATTTTGTTTTTGTTGTGGAAAACTCGCATAATCTCCTAGGCGCATTTATTGTTGGCTCTTATCTTGCAAATATTCACCATAAATTTAAATTCGCATATGATTCGGAGCAAAAAAAAACGCTGTGAAAAAACTCTATTTGTTTTAGATATTTTGATATCAAACAAAATTTCCCGCAACACTAGGACTTTTTTCCTAGATATTATTTACTGTTAAATGCATGAGAAGAGCATAGAATCAAAAAAACCAATCACGATATCACAGTGCAGTTTGATAGCTGTGGCCATTTGGCCGTATACTGGTTTTCATAGCAGCCAATAGGTTTTATGAAGGTTCTCAAGTGGACATAACATCTTTCACTAGAACATTTTCAAAATCTCTATGGTCTTGTAAAGATTTTATCAACTTGTTTTTACTGTCTATAGAATGGTCCATTTTGTACATATTTCGGCTTTAAAGAAGCATCAAGGACGTGTTGGTAAACAATACAGTTGTATTATAACTCAAATTTCGACTCGACAGGTCGAGTTAATAATACGAGACACTGAAGAAGTCTGCACATTGTAGACGAAATACGCGTATCTGTCGAAGATAAGCAAAAGTAGTTGGAATTAAATGGAAGATACTAATTTTTCTTCTAATTTCTAATACAGTTTTGAATGTAGCTTCATCGACACTCCCGGGAGGAGTGCTATACGGCTGGAACAAAACTAATTTTTTTACTTGGGATTTCATCTACTCAACGTGAGGTGGATAGGAAGGTGTGATATGACGAGTGTCAAATTTGGTGTGTGAGGTGTTTGAGAAGAATTTTCTTTACTCGAACAATGTTGTAAAGTACAAAGATACAAATACTTTATATTTTCTTCCTTCATTATCTTGATTATTAGTTCCTCAAACACTTCTTTGTGTATTTACATTATTTGTCTGGGGATTAGATTTGAATACGTAACTTTGACGTGAGAAGTACTGATGTTAACCCCTATGAGGTCACCTCCGGGGGTACATGAACATGTACATGCATTTTCCACCGGAAATGTCGTTTTTGAACTCCACTTTTTTTTCTCAAACGCCTCATGGTACCTTCAACACTTTTGGAAAAGTAAAATAGATTCTTCTTTTTGGCGGTATTCCAACTTTGAAAGTCTTCACTTTCTTTTCCATGTATCTATTATATGTCACTAATCATGAAAAGTTCTGTAGAGACGTGTAGAGCTAACGTGATCATTATAATTGTTCCGACATTCTTAAATATGATGGAGATAGAAATCGTCTGCCTTGATGGCCAACGAAATGTGAAAGCAATAAGAAAATTATTCACGCTTGTAAAAATTTCGATGTAGAGGAAGCTACCGCTTTTTTCATTCTTGACAAATACTTTTCTAAAATGTTGATATTATTTTTTGCTGAAAGAAATTGAAAATTGGATTTGAAAGAAATACCAAATTTTTTTGCATTTTTTTTCTGTCGCACCCTGTACCAAAGAAAGCCTTCAATCTCAATAGAAATTTCGATAACATATTTCACAAAGTTGATTTCTATTTCGCAGAAACAGTTGCTGAAAATTAAACCTCTATCAATATATTATGTTTACCTACAGTTCTGAGAATAAAAATAATTCGCCATAAACCGTGGCAATATCACTAAAAAGATTAAATTTCAAAATTTGAAATTAATCAAGCTTCCGCAGCACATCGGCCACAAAAGGGTTGTAAAAACCATCAAATCAAGCCGGTTCGAGAATTTTCACGCCATTCATGCTTTAATCGTTGAAGTTGTTTATAGAGTTCAGTTCACTGTTTATTTTCGATTCCAATTACGCAAAATTGAACTGCAACGTCAATAGGGGCAGAAAATTTAAATAATAATAATAAAAGGAAACTCAATTGAATCACCAGCGAGGCCGAGAGAATATGGTTGCGTGATAAACAGTGAGTTACAGTTCCAATACGTCGATATTAATTTTTCATTAATCAATTTCGATTCGAAAATTGACACCACCAGTCTTGTCACCCTCAGCTGACAACACGAGATGATTGATAACAATAAGAACAAGTAATTGTGAGTGGTTAGCAAACAACATCTCCTGTTTGGAGTAGCGACATAAATTAGACCCTATCATGCAGGAGGTTTCGCCCTTCACGAATTACGTCCGCAATAATGGCGACAAAAAAAAAGAAGCCAACAACATAACAAAGCAAGCAAGCGAAAGTGTACGTAACGAATTTCAGCATGTCCCGTCCGTGCAAGTTCTTATCAAAGTGGTTCATCGGCGGGGGGGAACTAGATTAGAAAATGACCACTTTAGTGCCACACAAATTTGCTTCCAACCAAAATGTAACTTGGCAAGGTGACACCGACCGGAAGTTCTTTGTTCACCAGAGGCGACACTCATGTAGCAGCCAACAACGGTTCACGCCGAAAGAAAGCGTTGGAGATGAGGATTGAGGCTACGTAACTGTCAGTCATGTAGCACGCAAGCTTTCAGGTGGTCAAACGACTTGATCTTGCCATTTTACCTCAAAGTGCTTAAAATTTGATTCCTTAATTGCATTTGAACAATCGTGTTGACCAATTTGCCACCATGTTATCCGACACTAAGGGCCGTTTATTAGTGGTAATTTTAGTTCACCTCTTTATCAGACCCGTCGAGATACGGCACAACGGTTAATCGTGAGAGCCTGCTTCTCATCTGAAAACAATCGGCCTTGGTGGGCCTTTATCCATTTCTATAGGGCTGAGATAAAATAAGAACAACAGCGGATGTCACAATTTGCTTCCAATTACGATGGCCTGCTTTGCACCTATTTTGAAAGCGTTTTGACAGCAATTTTTCATCCGACTTAATTATACGTATTTACTGCACAGAATAGAAGAAACAAACGATGATGGTGGAAAACTTTTGGTGCAATCATTTCTTGGGTGTCTTCTTTACACAAAACGCAATGCAGTCTAGCACCGAGGGGGGGAAGGGGTTTTCTTTTGGAAAAGGTTAAATATTTCACTCGCTAAGTGGCGCTTTTGATTGAGGCAACAGTAATAAAATGGTATTTATTTTCTTTACCACCTAGAGCAATAATACTGGCGCGCGGAAGGTGTGATTTTGCTTAGGAAAATAAGCCAAATCAAGTGGCCCAGCCAGACGGAGCTGGATGTGCGGAAAATGTGATTCATATTTACAAATATTAAAATGTTTGTATACCTTGTTGAGAGAGCGCTAAACGATTTGCTTGGCATTATCTGGAGAAGATATTAACATTCGAAGGTCTCGTCGGGTGAGTTGGTATAATGGGGATCTTTATTCAGTAATGCTCATTGTCCGTAAATTCTAGATTTGAAATGAACTTGCATCTCACATGCATCATATGAGGAGTGAGTAATTTGTGAGTAAGTCGATCAAATTGGATTGATTATGCAAATGAAAATATGGTTGTGTGGTTTTGCAATAGTATTAGATACCGAGTTTGCTGAGTGCCAGATTGAAGAGCTTGTGGCTCTCTTGCGTGTTTATCTTTATTCCAGTAACAAAAGAGATGCACACTTTTGTTATTCGAAATTAACCTTGAGTACGCGTTCCCTATTGTTACGCGTGTGATGTAATTGAGTGTCAACGCGAGTATGGATCCAAATGGATTTGGTTAACTGTGATTAGGGTAATTTATACAATTGAGAATTGATTGCTAAGGAGGAACCCTTCACCCTCGCTCTGAACTGGCCGGCTTGATACAATGAGGTATATACAGGTGAAGCAGAAGTGGTTAAGTAGTATTAGTGTAATCCAAGAAACTGCATTGTGCTCGTGAGATGATGCACAGCCTGTTTTTTGTAAACATGCTTGAGGTAGATCTCTAAAAACAACAATTCACGATAGCAGCAAATCACAAGGTGGATTGTTTATTTTCGGTAAGTGATATAGTTTTGAAAAGGTTTCGGCTGAAATATGCCTTTTTGTGCACTAAAAAGATGCGGACGAAAACTAAACTTGCTTTGTTACCATTCGCTTGTTTTTGGAGTTCTACGTCACTACCCGAAATCATGGATTATTTACACATTTTTCGTTACTAATACCGACAAACAATTTGCTCTTCGCCACCTGTACACAACTCATTGGGCTTGACGTGCCACAAAGGCTCAGTAGGGATTCTCTGTCAAGATCCGAAGCAAAGAATCAGTTCCATTGTGGTTATATCACATTAGTTAGTTTTTCTACTGTAGTCAAAAAAATCTTCTACTGCCTCGACTTATGCTCAGATCTTTCTACCAACAGGAAGTCGTCCAACAACTTAGTATTCAGCTATTCAACTAGATATTCACCATTTTTCTGCTTTACGTTTCACTTTGATGTACTGATCAGCAACCGCCTGGAACGTTCCTCCCGTAATGCCCCCTCAGCAACAAAACAGATGAACTGGCTGGAGTCATTGAAAACGGTACTGTAGGTAGCCATGTCGAAGTCCTGTGTTTGTTTCAAACATGACCGATAATGCACTCGATATTTTCACACAGCACTGTACACCATCCCCCGGGCTTGATAAGTCTTGTAAGTTCCCCGGGAAAACCGTTTTCGTCCATAGTTTTCCATAGGTCTTCGCGATCAATTATATCGTATGCGGCCTTGAAATCGACGAACAGGTGACTTTATATTCGCGGCACTTTTGAAGAATTTGTTGTCGATCGGCCGTCCAGATCCTACCTATCATTCGATGTAGAACAGTCACCTAAAGGGTGTCCACGATAAAATTGCTCTAACTTTTTAAACGTTGGGTAGAATTTAATGAAAATTTGGGTGGATTTAGTTCATAGTGCATTATTTACAAAGTTTTAAAGTCCTGTGATCAAAACTCACGAAAATGGAGTCGAAAAAACAGCTCGTGCGTGATAAAATCTTGCGCATTCATCACGAGAACAAGGATCTCTCGCATCGTTCCATCGCTAAAACGTTGGGAATCGCGAATTCCACGGTGTCGCGAGTGATTAAGCGGTTCGAGGAACGGTTGACCACCGATCGGAAGCCCAGAAGTGAAGGAAACAGTATTCCGTACAACACCAAAAATCACAACCGCGTAGTTGGGGCCTTCAACCGAAATCCGAACGCCTCCGTACGGGATGTGGCTAAGAAGCTGCACATAAGCCGAAGTTTTGTCCAGAAGGCCAAAACTAAGGCTGGGCTTCGAACGTTCAAGGTACAAAAGGCCCCTAATCGCGACGAGAAGCAGAACAAGTCCGCCAAAACTCGTGCCAGGAAGTTGTACCTCAACATGCTGACGAAAGTTGAATGCTGCATCATGGACGACGAAACATATGTGAAGGCCGACTTCAAACAGATCCCCGGCAACCTGTTTTTCACGGCCAAGGATAAGTTCAGCGTTCCGGAGCATGTCCGCACTCAGAAGATGTCCAAATTTGCGAAGAAATTCCTGGTTTGGCAAGCCATCTGCACGTGCGGGAAGCGGAGTACACCTTTCGTGACCCAGGACACGATGAACGGACAGGTGTACATAAAAGAGTGCCTCCAGAAGCGGCTGCTTCCTCTCCTGAAGGCCCACAACGTCCCAACAATCTTCTGGCCGGATTTGGCCTCATGCCACTACTCCAAGGACGTGCTGAAGTGGTATGCGGACAATAAAGTCAATTTCCTGCCGAAAATGTTCAACCCTCCCAACACTCCGGAGCTCCACCCCATCGAGAAGTACTGGGCGATTATGAAGCAGCACCTTCTTAAACGACCTAAGGTAGTGAAGACAGTCGAGGAACTGAAGAAAGTATGGGTTTACATGCAAAAAACGGTTGATTCACAGGTTGTGCAGAATCTTATGGCCGGGGCTTAGGCCAAGGTGCGGGCATTTGCGTATGGACTGTAAATAAAATACGAGTAAAATGGTAAAATGAAGTTTAATAGTTATTTCTCAATCCCTAAAAATTTGATGGCAATCGGATGAAAACTCGAATTTTGCGTATCAATTTTGTGTGTGGTAATTTCATCGTGGACACCCTTTAAATATCCGGGCCCATTTTAGAAAGATCTGGTCCGATACCATCCTGCCCAGCTGCCTTGTTGTTCTTAAGCTGTTTGATAGCATACTTAACTTCAATTACCATAGAAGTTGGCACGTCCTTCTCGTCTGACGTACCGGTGAAACAATTCCTCCTGCTATCCTGGTATTCCACCTCTCTGCCATTCCAGTGTTCATCGTAGTGCTGCTTCCACATTTGGATCATCGCACGCTCATCTGTCCAGATACCTAGAGCCTTATCCCAGCACATTTCGGTTCGTGGCTTACGGGATGTGTTAAGTTTTTTGTAGAATTTCGGGGTTCCTTAAGAACGATACAACTGCCTCATTTATTCACACTCTAATTCCTCTAGGCGGTGCCCGGCAAAGATGGCTCCACTTTTTAACAGGTTCCTAGCAGAAGCAAAATTCTTCTCGTCTAAAACCACCCGAGACTTCTCGTTGAACCAATCGTTCCGCCAAATTTTATCCACCTTTAATACCTGCTTTTACACTACATCAGCAGTCTTCGAGAGCGGCTACTTCTAGGCTTTACGCGAACTTAGTTGCGACATCGGGTAGCTTTAGTTGTTCCAAATTATACCGTGGCGGGCGGCGGTCCCGAATATTGTTTATAGTAGATAGTTTTTGACGCACTTTGAACATTACACGATAGTGGTCTCGAGCGTATTCTATTGAAAATCAACAATTTGAGGTGATCTTAAAAAAAAGCGAAATGAGCCCCAGTGGATCAAACGTAAGTATGCGTAGGACTTCACATTTGGTAGACGTCTTGTACCTGAAAATAAGCTTGTATGTCAAACAGCCCCTAATAGTGTCTAACCACATTAAAAAAACCTTTTTGATTCAATTTCGTTTCCTATTCTGAGGCATGTTTTAGCCTGTATCCGTCTCGTTCAAAGCTGTTAAAAACTTCGATAAGTTTGATATCCAAATTCTCAACGCTTCGTGATTGTTTAAATATCTTTGGCCAAGGCTTTGCCTCCGTTGTCCACACATAATGTTGCTTGAATTGCAGTAGGGTGACAAATTGAAGGACATTATGAATATAATATAGACGCTGGCCTCTTCATCTGCATTCGATTCCTTCGAAAATAATTATAGGTCGTCTTTCATAACAAGTACGTGTAAGTACATTTCACAATATCTACATGGAAAAACAGCGTTCGTATGATCCGTTCGAGAGCTAGGCCTTGAGTGAAATTATATGAAAACTGAAAGATACAAAACCCGGTTGCAAGGTTGATGCACATTTTCCATCAGCAATATACAAACGAATGCACTAAAAAATGTTTCAGGCGGTTACCCTGCCACCTGGTGGTGAATCTCTATACACAAAAATTGACAGCGTTGTCAGGTGATTTGCTGCAGCCATAGAGAAAACAGCCAAGCAACTACGTTTGATGGTTTGTTCGTATGGCCAGCTGCACTCCGCTCCAGCGAAGAAGTTAGAGGCATCGTAAGGCACATAGTGTTTCCGAATATAGCAGATTCAGCATTCGTAACATCCTTTTCTTTCCGGAGAATGGTGGGAGAGTCGAACGGAAGCATAATACCAACCGCCCAACTGTGCTGCCCGACCGTAAAATGCAGCAGAAGCTGAAGAGAAAGAACGAAGGCATGGTGGCCTCATAGTTCCTCGCGTTGAGAGTAGAGGTTGGTGGGACCGGCCAAATGGTGAAAAACTACCTGAACATTGTTATACGGAAGCGTCAGTCGAGACCAGTCGTGGTCTGAGCAGCAGGCAATCAAACAGAAGGAGCGGTTGAAGATGCTGGTGAAAATAATCATTCCGGCGAAGCGCGACTTGACGCTAGACGGCAACAACTGGCAGAGGACTGGGTACTTTCATTTGATCCACGAAAAGAGAATGTCCAAGTCACTGTTCGTTCCTTTGAGGCTAGTGTTGAACGGAGAGATAAACACGCCTTCATCAAGAAGTATCACACGAAGGAGACTGCGGTCATTTGCAGGACCAGGCCTCGGCCCCATATGCAAGATCACTGAAGCAGATTGACCAGCTGAAGATAAACGTTGTACTGGAGACTGCCAACCCTACCAATTTATCCAAGCTGCGACCGAGAAAAGAAAGATAGAGCGAAGCTCAAACGAAGGATCTTCGCCAATAATTTCGTGACCACATCGACATCGAAGCAGATGAACTGACCGGATTTATTGAAAATCGTACCCCGCATGTTAAAGTCCGCTCGTTTCAAAACCCCTTCTAGCGCAATGTTGAACAGGAAGCAGGAAAAACCATCGCCCTGTTGAAATCTTTGCATGGTTACGACGAGCCTGATAACGCACCCGATATCTTCATGTAACACTGTACACCATCCATTGTAGCCTTGATCATTCAGGTCAGTTTCCCGGGAAAAAGGTTCGCGTCCATAATCTTCCATAAGAGGAGCAGCTAATCTTGCCGATTAGCTTGGTGGCCACGAAAGAGTTGAAGAACATGCTGACATCAATATTTTCATCGGTCACGACTATGGTTCCGACTAACTGTCGTAAGCCCGTCCTGAAGGACTTAGAAGCATTTTGTTAGATGAGTTTATAATCGTAGAATTAAAGGCAAATTTGTTCCATTGAATTAACTTTTATTTTGTTTTTTATTCCCATTCGATTTTTTTTAAAACATACGTTAGTTATTAATTTTCTGCTGCAAAATGTCTGTATCCAATCACGTAGTACTAACATAACCGAAAAATTCCGCTGGAAATTTTGGCACAGACCGGAAGATCCCTAGCAACACACTTGTTGCAAATCGGTTGAAATAACTTCAATGTGACACAATTAGGTTACAATCAAGATGTTGTAACCCATTGTGACGGTTTGGTGTTGCTTGGGATACCTCGCAAAACAAAGCATTCCGAAAGAGAAAACGTAAAAATTGTTAGAGATGCTTCGAAGTTTCAAAAATTGCTTAAGCAAACAAACTTGAAACTTGAATTCCGTACATAGAAAGTACATAAAAAACTAAAGGCTCGAAATCTTACCCCTTCCCATATTGAGAGACGTTTCAAATTTGCAAAACTCAAGATGAATCCACACTATCGCGTAGCGGAAATTTTGTGAACTGCTGATCATCAATCAAAAAGTGTTGTTCCACTGAAACCTTATCCGAAGACAACATCTTTCCAATTGGTCAGGAACCCCAGAAATGGCATCCTCAGGAAATACATTGACACACTAGCGCCACGTAGCGAGAAAATTTTGATCTGCTATTCACCATTAAGAAAGCCTTGACCCAGTGACCAGCATGGGCCCACAAGTTGTATCGCGAAACATTCTATCTGGTCCATACTATAGCTTATTCCTGAAAATAACTAGTACAACAGCGCCGCATAGCAGAATGATTGTGAACTGTTGGTCTTCATTCAGAAAGGTTTTGTTCCACTGAACTGCCGAGGACAGAAACATTCTATCTGGTAAAGTTGCCAAGATATAGCATATTCCTGAAATTATCTAGTACCCCAGCGTCACGTAGTGGAACGTTTATGATCTACTGGTAATCATTCAGAAGGGTTTTGTTCCACTGAACAACATTCTCAAGGACAGAAACATTCTATCTATACTAAGATATAGCATATTCCTGAAAATAAATGCACACTAGCGCCGCGTAGTGAGAGAAACTATTCACAAATGAAAAGGGCTTAATCTACTAAATAACTTTGCTGACGACAGTGAAATTCTATGCGATCTGTATCACGAGATATTCCAAGAAGGAATGTGTTGTACACAGTTCAACGCGCGAGTGCTCATGTTGCAAAAGTTGACGCGAGTGCTGAAAGGTAAAAAATATTGAATCCTAGAAAGTGTGAGCTGTTAAGTGGAATACCTGTAACTAGAAATGAGACGAAAAATTTGTATTTTCCATTTAATTCCAACTACCTTTGCTTATCTTGACAGATACGCGTATTTCGTTTACAATGTGCAGACTTCTTCAGTGTCTCGTACTAATAAGTCGACTGGAGTCTGGTAGTCGAGTTATTAGTAGGAGACACTGAAGAAGTCTGCACATTGTAGCCGAAATAGGCGTATCTGTCGCGATAAGCAAAGGTAGTTGGAATTAAATAGAAAATACAAATGTTTCTTCTCATTTCTAGTCAAAAATATAGATTTTCGCAGATTGCAACTCTAGTTCCCAGTAAGGTACAGAAAGACGCAGCCTACCAAACAACTAAGAAGGAATATAAGAGCTAAAATGGGCAGCTTACGCGGTTCCACATCAAATTCCAATTAAATTACACAGTATTTGCTGAATTCGATTACGTTCCTCATCACTACATTTAAAATTAACTAAGGCTTGTTCGCGTCAAAATCTGGACACCCCTAAATATTTATATTTCTGAAAATACTTCATCAACGTGTGAAATATTTCACAAACTGATGAACGAATGTCTTTTTATTGTGTCCAATCAATTGTTGGTGATACTACAAGCTTTTCTATCAAAGATGGCTTCGAAAAAAGAGCATGTGTGTCCGGTCGCAATGAAAATCCTGATCTGTCGGTAAGAAAACTTGCAAAAAAGTTTGATTTTCCTACAAAGCACCGACTCACAACGTTCTTAAATCTTTCGATACACATTTGACAACAGCCAGAAAGGCTGGGAGCGGAACAAAAACGGATCTCAGGAATCACCAGAAGGACGCAAAGGTGAAGCAAATATTGCTGTAAAGACCAGATCTTTCGGTACGTACTGTGGCTAGAAAAATAAAAAGCACTATCAAAGTATGAAGTCATTGGAGCTGAAAACTGTACCGAACCGTAATGATAAACAGAATGTGACGGCTAAAGTCCGGGCTCACAAGTTGTATCGCGAATATTTGACGAAGTTTTCCTGCGTGATAATGGACCATGAAACTTATGAGCTGGAAGACTTAAGCAGCTTCCCGGAATATCTTATTATACTGCCATACAACGGAACAGGCCAAGTTTCCCAAAAAATATTTCGTTTGGCAGGCAATATGCAGCTGTGGCCGAAGCTTCATCACTACCGTGAAGAATGCCTAAAGAAGCGACTGTTACTATTCCTACGCAGCCATGACGCTCCCTCGCTATTCTGGCCTAATTTGGCGTCTTGTCACTACGCCAAAGATGTTTTGGAATGGTTTAAAGTGAACAGAGTCCATGTTGTACCGAAAAAGGCGAATCCACCAAACTGAGCGGTGTTGGGCTCTCGTGAAGAGAGAACTCTCTCAATATAAACAACAAGCTACAACTATAGAAAAAAATTGAAAACCTTGGACAAAAGTAGCCCAATTGGTTGCAGAGAAGTCTGCACAGACCCTAATGGCTGGAGTCAACTCGAAAGTTCGTATTTTCTTCATGCAGCTTAATTAAACAGCTGTAATTAGTTTTAAGATGACTAATAATGCACAATTAAATGAATAAAAAAGTGCATCTTGGATTGAACTAACAGCAAATTTGTTTTATTCAAAATTTAATATGTCCAGATTTTGTCGCGAACAAACCTTAAGAGTTAGAAAACTACTAATTGAATAATGTTTGTAATAATTATTGTTGTTGTTTATGTGATTTTAAGCCTGACGCCACGTCACGCCAGAGAGACGACCTGAACCCTACATTGGATGGCCAACGGGACCAACGGGTTTACTTCCCTTCTGAAGGAAGATGTGATCAGAGAAGGTTATTCCTATAGTCGAAGTGACTTTTGTCACTTGGTGAAGTCAAATGAAGAGTCACGTTACTGTAAGTGACTTTTCTCTTGCCCCCAAGTGACAAAAGTCACTTCGACTCTCGGAATAACCTCCAAAGATATTCGATATACGTCTAAGAAAATCCCAGCGGCGTCACTGAAATTGATACCAGGAAATTAAAATGATGCTATGGTCAGCTGGCTGGGTTCGATTGGGTCCGAATGAGCATCCTACTTAAATGTTGATTATATCTCTCAATAGGCGTAAAGATTTTATAGAATTGCGTGTACTCAGACAAACACAAATAACACATACATTTGTTCATTTTGCCCGTAATCAATCGTAATGATCAAAACGAGTTTCTAAATGAAAACGAGTTTAAATGAAACCATCAAAAAGATTTTCAATCAGTGCCTAATACGAATAATACTGCAGAAAATCAACCCTGAATAAAATAAGGTCGAAAATTTTATTACAAACATAGTAAAGACTTGTTTAGTATACCATACATATTACGACAATTTTATTTGCTGGCTAACATGATTTATTTTTCGGTATATTCCGTTGATTTGAAACGAATTTCAGCTAGGCAATTTATAAGTAAAACCGTTAATGTATTCTAAAATTTCATTAAAAATTGCATGATTTAGGTAAAACTTAGGGTGCTCATTATGCTCCTCAAACACCCATACAGTGAAACAAAATTAGAGATAATAGATATATTCGACAGGAAGAGTTGAGCTGATAATCAAATTATACCGATCTTTCAAAGATGTTTTTTGAAACACGTTAGTACAATATAATATGAAATTTCTAATCACGTTCATTTCAAACGCCATATCCATCTCCCGATAGCCGGTACATTCATTCCAGTGTGCGAGATCCACAAACAAGCTCTGGTTGGCACGTTCCGAATCTAGTCTAACAAAGCCTTGTTGGTATCCACTATAATTTATACTGAAAAAAAAACTGTCCCACCTTTCTATTGATTTTCCACAACCGAACATCCACCCACTCTAATCGATCACTCAACTTGCCGGCCTCTACTATTGCTGCAGCTTTGCCATGGTGACAACCGACAAACAGACCAACGACGACGACGACGACGACGACACACGATTGCAATGCAAATGCACCTGCAAGCTGCAAGTGCACAGCGGACATCGAACGGTTCAGTTGGCATGGTCTGGGTTTGCTCGTTCCCGCAAATGCATATTACCCACACGCCACATATCCCAGCCTAATGAAACAAACACACAGACGGATTTATGATTGTGCTGCTCTAAATATGCACCCCGGTTGACATATGTAGAGCATAAGTTCCATTGACCCTTAGATTCTGCAGTGCATTCGCAATGAGATTGTTTAGAATTTGTGGCTAGCAAAATTAGCATATTTTGAGGAAGCAGAATTGATTCACCGTGTTTATTTTTTGCTAGACATTTGAAAAGGTATTTTAAGTACCTACGGCTGCACGCGAAACGAAATAATTGAAACCGCTGCATGTCCCGCACAGCAACGACGACGACGACGACGACGAAAACAGATACACTAATGATGACAGTCAGAACATATCGTTGGCATTTTCGGAATGCCGAACACTTTCTTCACAATGGCTGAGGACTTTGAGGTGAATCATTAAATGCACCCTACTCTACTCGAAACGACGGGCGTTAATTTTAATGCATAACAAATAAATGTCTAAGGTGTCCAAAAGCAATTTGCCATTCAATTGCTGAGAACAGAAAGAAAGCTGTTCAATCCGTATACAACCGTATCTTAAGCGAAATCAATTCGGCTAATTATATGATCCTCTTAATGGTCGCCAATAAATTACGACAACTCCAGTCGTGTTTTTTTTTCTTAATATTTCTCAAAAAGGTCGGAAGCATTCAAGCCACCCATTGTTTCAGAGCACGAGCAATTAGCAGCGGAGAACGATCCCATACTTTGCGACACCTACTCTAACCTACCTCAACAGTCAGCCAGCACCAGGTGGTTCTCCTCTGCTGCTTGATACAATCCGGTGCGTCGCGGCATTCGGCGGATGGTGGATGGTGGCCAGGGAGCAAATGAAGGCAACATCTACATACCATTTGCATATCATTTTCCACTAACAGGGCGCACGCGAGCCTCGGTGGGATGTGGAAACACGCTGTGTCGTATAGAAAAGGAAACGTTTTCACGCACTTAATTGAATTTTTCGTTATGAAAATTCATGCAAACTGATTCGGAGCGATTCGTCGGTTTCAACAATACCGTGGACGGTGTACAAGCCGTTGATGGTAGGTTGAATAATTAAACTTGTTACTTGAATCACACGCGTATCTTAAAGCGTATGGAAGTTGGCTCAGAATTGGTTAAGTTTTACTGTTTTGAGACACAAATCATCAAACTGATTTTGTATTATCTTTGTAGGTGTTGGCCATTTTTTCGCAATGGATAACTTGATGGTATAGGTGTTTAATTTTCAACAATTTAAGGGTTGTTCGTGAAAAAATCTGGACACCCCTAAATACGTATACCTCTGGAAATACTTCATCAACGCGTGAAATATTCCGCAGACTGATGAACGTACGTCTGTTTATTGTGTAAAATCAATTTTTGATGATACTACACACGGAGAACTCAAACTATCCAAAATCAAGTTTGAAAGTACTCAAAATTAAGTACTCTGTTAGGACTACTATTTAGGATATAATTTTGTTCTCACTGGTAGGTAGTTTTAACTCAACCCTGAAGTACGATTGAAAAAGTTAATTTTACCTACAGCAAGATATTTTAAGAGAAGTAAGTTTTCAATGTACGCGAGAGGCGCCTTTCGGGAAACTATCCAAATCGGAGTGTTGGGCTGTCACTTTGTTTTGGCTGAAAATTTTTGAAGACCATTCAATCAACAATGGTGGAAAGAAATTGGGTTTTTCGTACCGTTTCTAGTGTTTAGTTTTAAATTGTCTAGTGTCCAATTCAAAATTTAACGCGATTGAGGTGCCTACAAATGATATGGAGCAATTAAAGAAAATTATGGACTCGGGAATCTACAAAAAATAACCGGTAAGTTGTAATTATTTAAATTATTCAAGTGCCTATTTTTATTGTTGTCGCTTTGAAATTTTAGACATTCCTGCATTGATGAGTGTGAAGAAACCATCAATTGCAAGTTCAAGGTGTTGGAGGAACACATTAGCAAAAAACCAACCATTCCGCTGAAATGACCCCAGTGTACATAAAAAACGAAGAGTGTCCTAATGTACTAGAAATTGTAAACAAATACATTTCATTTTATTTAAATTTAAATTTTCTATTATTGAATTTAGAGAAAGAAAGTTCACTAAAGCAAATTTTCGAAAAATATTTTCAAAAATGAAGACTCAAATTTGGATTATTTTTACTGTAGATTAGTTTTCAACAAACAGTTAATTTCACTCAGCATCGAGTCTTTCCAAAATACTCAAAATTGGATACTTCTTAAAATACTCAATTATGACTGGTTTTACTTTGCTGTCTGACTTAATTTTGGATAGTTTGGTTTCTCTGTGCAAGCTTTTAGATCGAAGATGGCGTCGAAAGAATAGAAAGTGCGAAAAGCAATTGTATGCGGTCGCAATGAAAATTCGGATCTGTCAGTAAGAAAACTTGACTAAAAATGCTTGGCTATCCTACAAGCACTGTCCATGACGTTCTTAAATCTTTCGATACACGTTTAACTATAGCCATGGAAGGCTGGGAGCGAAACAGAAACGGATCTCAGGAACCACCAGAAGGACGAGAAGGTGACGCAAATATTACAGAAGAGAGGTACTGTGGCTAGAAAAATAAAAATGTCCCCAACTTTCGTGCATACTTCCAAACACCGGCAAGGTATGAAGTCGTTCAAGATGAAAATCCAGGGTTCACAAGTTGTATCGCGAATATTTGACGAAGTTTTCCTGCGTGATAATGGCCGATGAAACTCGTACTGGAAGACTTTAAGCAGCTTCCCGGAATGTCTTATTACCCGAGCAAAGTTTTATACCAAATTGATAACAAGTTCTAATATCATATTATCAGTGTTTGATCACTAAATATGTTATCATTTAGACTGAATAAACAGGCAACATAACAAGAGTGATAACAAATTAATGTTCGTTGGATATCACAATATTAACTCGTTTTATTATCATCGAGTTCATTTTGATAACAAATTTTGTGATATAAACAAATTTCTTGAGATATTTTCAAATTATGATATCATCATGATATCAAATTCATATACTAAGAACTGAAGTTGTACTTCTGGTAAGAAGCTCAATTTCATATACATCACATGCTGGTAATATTCAGCATTCGTCAGCATGCTGGTAGAATTCAGTTATGTTCGTCGAAAATCGTTCTTAAAAATTGATAACAGATGATAACAAAATTTGTCGATGTTCATGACTAAATTTGTTATGCGATAAAAGACGAGATCAAAATGACATCTGAGATAACAAAACTTGTTACTTATGTGATATCAGTGTGTTATTTTACTTTGCTAGGGTATACTGCCATTCAACGGAACGGCGTAGAGGAGCATTTCAGGACGAAGAAGAAGGCCAAGTTTTCCAACAAATATTTGGTTTGGCAGGCAATATGCAGCTGTGGTTGAGCAAGCCAAAGTTTCGTCATTACCGTAACGGTAAACAAGGAAATTTACCATGAAGAATGCCTGAAGAAGCGATTGTTACCATTCCTACGCAGCCACGACGCTCCCTCGCTATTCTGGCCTGACTTGGCATCTTGTCACTAAGGTGTGGCTCATTTAGTATTGGAACAAACTTTTTTTGATTCTTACAGCGACCCTAGCGGGCGGATTTTTAAACTATGACATCTTATGTGTTCCCTATAACAATAACAACATCAGAAGTTGTTTTTCGCTGTGCAGTTCGAACGTGTTTCAGAGAAAAACAAAATGGAAGATGAAAGAAATAATAGTGCGCAATCATTTGGAAAAGCCTTCGTAGTCTGGGCCAAAACTTGCTAAAGTGTTAGGGATTCCCCGAAATATCGTGTGGCGTATTTTGAAAAAGTACAAAGAAACTTTGTCGAAGGATCGCAAGCCTCAAAGCAAGCGTCGGGTGGGTACTGCCAACCGTCATTAAGGCAAACCTCAAAATCTCAGACCGGGATTGGGCCAAAAAGTTCCGGAAAGGCTTCAAGTCACACCGTGCCTGTAGACAATCAAATAGAGATCAAGCAGAACAATGTGGCCAGAATCCGTGCCAGAAAACTGCTGTATGATCAGGTGTTGACAAAATCCAATGGCTGTCTTCTCATGGATCATGAAACCTATGTAAAGGCCCATTTCAAACAGCTACCGGGATAAAAAATTTACTTGGCTGCGGCTTGGGGAGATGTTCCTGTCAAATTCAAGTTTGTGTTTGCACATAAATACATGAGTTGGCAAGGCATCTGTAGCTGCGATAGGAAGACCAAGGTTTACATCACTGATAAGACATTTATTTCAGAGCTGTACAAAACGGAATGTCTTCAAAAGCGAATATTGCAATTCATCAGATCCCACAATGAACCTGGCATGTTTGGGCCAGATCTTGCAAGCTGTCATTACAGTAAAACAGTGCTACATTGGTATGAAACCAACGGGATTCAGTTTACACCGAAAGAACTCAACCCACCAAACTGCCCCCAGCTCCGAACGATAGAGAGATTTTGGGCTATTATGAAGAGGAAGCTGAAGGCGAATGGCAGTGTCATCAAAAGCATCAATGAATTGAGAATCACGTGAAATAAGATTGCCAAAAAGATGGATGAGAATAATTTACGCCGGTTGATGAAATGTATTCAGGGAAAAGTCTCCAAATTTCTTTGAGATCGATATGATTAATTTTTCTTGTATTTTCCCTCTAAAGTTCACATGAAGTCGGACATTTTATTTAAAAGAGAATACTATTTTGTTAATGTATCTCCGATATATGCGCAATAGTCGATGTTCCAATTCTAACTGGGCCACATCTTAATAGTCCGATTTTCAGTGACATTGTTTCATCATTTGAATAGCTTATATGCACGCATTCTAGATATCCTATTCTGTCGCTCACCTCGGTTAGGGGTTTTCTTAACGTAGTCCTGCTCGTATCATGGCTTTTGCCCCAAAGTTTTTTGTCAGGTGCAGCTTTTCCACGACCTCCCGAACGCAATAGCTGAGCTTCCGTTTTAGGGCGGCTACCATTCACTTGTCATTCTAAACACTGTACGAAACACCTTTTTTCCAAGGACTTTTTCCTTCGAAGTAAAGATAAAAAAGTTGACTAATTAGCAAAACGATCGCGCCATCAACTCCTACAATTCTAGATCCTGGAAATCTCTCTCGTCAGCGGCCATTGAAACGGCGACGAGAAGGCGGCCTGTCAATCAGCAAACCTCTTATTGGTGGTTCTACTGTGCTTACCGTTCCCGAACCTGCTGAGATGTTCTGGCTGTACCTCTCTCGCATCCACCCTAGTGACGAACCGGATTGAATTAAGAAACTCGTCAAAACGAGCGTGCAGTGCGAAGATTCGATTGAGGTTGGAAGGGATCTGACACGAGCCGTATGAGCTTCATATCGTTCAAAGTCGGAAAGGCTCCAAAACTACGCGAAGTAGCTCTGAATGCAGTTACATGGCCAAAAAGGATTTTGTTCCGCGAATTTGAAGATAATGCTCCAAAAGCATGTGGTTTCCCCACTGAGTTCTTCCCAGTTCTTGACTTCAATCTCCGGACTCGTTCCAGCCTGCTGATTTCAAGTCTGATGCCGAGTTGTTGCTTGGAATATCGTAAACCAGAAAGCACCGCCTGTCGCATTATGGGAGACCTTAAGCCACCCGACCCAGTTGCGGTTGGTGTTTGCTGTACTCAAAGTGACGTTGTTTCCTGCCTTCAGAGTCGTTCTGGCCCTGCAGTCGGGATTGGTAGTAGGGTTTCCCAACCTCTACATTCAGGCAAGTATGCTTCTGTTAGTAACAATTCATTGTCTGATCAGCTTCCGTGTTCCAGCACTGCCTCTGACTGTGCAAACTCTTCAGCATTGATTTTGACAAAACTGCCATCTGCAACACTTTTCAGCACAAAATTAACGAAATTCATCGATACGCTGAGCCGAAATGATTATTAAAGAAATAATCTTCCACTGAACCAGCTCTACACCAGGACGCACACTTGCCACATGTCCAAAGAAAGTCCCTACCCCTCTCAACGCAGGCCTACGTCCAACAGCCGTCCCGACTTCGACGGGAGACAGGATCTTCTGAACTTTTAGTACAGGCATGTACGCTGTGGTTTCGAACATTTCGTGCCTGATTTGTTCGACATTTTAATTTTTTTCATTTGTTCATCTTCTAGTCAGCTTCGATCAACGCTTGCAAGCGGGATACCAGGACACAAAATTGCCGCTAGTTGAAGCCACTATACGGCTTCAGAGTAACGGCAAGCATTATCTACCAACGAACACTCCCAAATAGCACACTACGGGCATAATTAGTTCTAGTAACTTGATTATGACTTAGCAAGTTATATTTATGTTATCTCAACCGAATGGCAACAAGGGTGCTACTAGGGCTTCCGGCCCTGATGATATTTCCTTTCCCAGTGCTACAACCCTTAAACTGCGGAATTCGGATAGTGTTATCTACTACCAGAATGTTGGTGGAATGAACTGCCTCATGGATGATTATCGGATAGCGATCACGGATCTTTGCAATGACATTATAGTCTTGACTATGACATGGTTAGATTATGGGAGTGTTTCAAGTTATGTTTCTGGATATGGTTACGAATTTGCGATCGAAACATAAACAATTACAGTAAGTCGACAGGTGGTGGCGTTCTCGATGCAGTTAGTTCCAGGCTGAAAGCAAGTGCAGTTTAAGACGATTCTTGGATCTCCTCGAAACAAGTTTGGGTAGCAACTCAGTTTGGAGGCCGTCAACTATCTCTCTGTGCGGTCTACATTGCCCCGGACCGAACTCGAGACTTTTAATTTATTGATGCACATTGCCGTTCTGTCTTTGCCGCTTCGGATAGGGCTACATTCAATGAAGAAGTTTTTGTTTTGGGAGACTTCAACCTAGTGGACATTGCTTGTACACCACCTCACAGCGGCTTTCTCCGTCCCGACCATGGGCGCTCTTTTTTTTCCGCAGGGGCAATTCAGCTTCTGTACTGCTACAGTACCGTAACTCCCAAGTTAATGACGTGGTGAATGAAAACAGTCTCTGTTTTCAATGTGAGTGGCTGAGATACTGCTCCTGTCATCTCTTTGGCACCCGTGCCTCTAGTCAAGGATGTTCCTCACCGCCCTCCTTTAATCGTTGCAGTCGACAGACGACAGACTTCCCGTTCATTCCATTAACGCTGCCATCAGCAATATTCCCTTAGCAAATCAAACACTCAGCCTCGTTGATGTGACGATCTCGAAAGCTGCGTCATTTCTTAAAACATTGTTGCTACAAACCTATTGTGCCTAACGTCATACATTATTGATAGTATGATTTCTCGAAGCAGAATAGACGTGATGTGCACAGATTTAAGGTCAGCTTTGACAAGCTGAATCACGATATTGCGATCGATAAACTTGACATGCTAGGAGTAAGCGTTAATCTCTTAAGACTTTCGATCACCAAGTTTCTGCACCACAGCCACTTCCGGGATAAAGCAGGGTAGACACCTGGGACCGTTGATATTTCTTCTCTACTTCAACGACGTTCATCTTGTTATAGGAGGACCACGACAATCGTTTGCCGTCGACCTGAATTTCTGCTCGATAGACAACCGCCGTTTCCTCCAAGAACAGATTGATGCCTATGCTGATTAGTGTACTCAAAATCGATAGGTAATTGGTAAGATGATGGATTGTCGTGTTTGTTGTTTGACATTGCATTGGAAGGCGTGATTCGAAGAGGTAAAATAGACACGAGTGGCACGATCTACAGGAAATCTGTCCAACTATTTGCCTTCGCCAACGACGTTAATATTTAAGACGATGGCGGAAACGTACATCAGTCTTGAGGCTGAAGCTGGTAGGATTGGACTTGAGATTAATGCGTTGAAAACAAAATACAAGAAGGAAACAGACTCGCGAGAAGACAATGCTAGCCTCCTTCCACGAGTTCAGATCGACGGTGATGAAATTGAGGTAGTATACGAATTCGTGTATCTAGGATTATTGGTGACCGCCGATAACGACACCTGCAGAAAGATACAAAGGTGCATTTTTTCTCGTAATACGCTGAAATCGAACAAAGTTCGCCGAACTACAAAGTTGACTATCTACAAGACATTAATCTGACCGGCAGTTCTCTACGGCCACGAAACATGGACATTGCTATTGGAGGACCAATGCGCCCTTGGTGTCTTTGAATGGAAGGTGCTGCGTACGATCTACGATGGAGTGCAGATGGAAGACGAAACGTGGACGAAACGTCCCATCGTACACATCGCTAGAATAGGTCGACTACGATGGGCTGGACATGGCGTAAGAATGTCGGACGAAAGCCCTGTTAAAATTGTTCTCGAAAACGAACCGACGGGGACAAGTAGAAGAGACGCGCAACGAGCAAGGTGAATCGATCAAGTAAAAGGTAAAGTGCGGACTCTCCGCAGACAACGAGGCTGGCAAGGTACAGGCATAACCCGATTACAATGGAGACAACTTCTGTGTACAGCAGAGGCCACACCAGCCTTGGTCTGATTGGTAAGGTAAGTAAGCATTCAGACTGACAATGTCAGCAAGATGAATCGTAAATGCAATTATGATGCAGAAATAGCGCATATTTCAATGCTTATTGGTTACCTGGGCATTTTCATATACCTTACTTGTTTTTGTTACAGTCTCTAGATTTAAACTTTCATTTAAAACCCTTATACCTTCTCATAAGACAAAGTCTACCTTAGAAAAAAATGAACTACCAGAAATTTATCTTGAGTTCTGAAGGGAGAAGAAGAGTGAAGGGTTGCAAAAAAATCAATATCTTACCTCCAATTAAGCTAATGTTTTCAAGGAAACAAGCAAGTGGCCATATCCATTTTAAAAATTTAAAAAAAAAATTATTAAAAAAGATGAGACATATCTTACTGTCCTTTAATGGAAAATTGCTCTACATTCACGAAAGCTCGTCCACCTTTATTGCGTTTACAAAGATTGAGTTACAAATTTAAATGAACTACCCCTTAGATTTTCATGTTTCATTATTCAAGAATAATAATGCTAAGAATAGGGTATGTGTCCCTTGACTCAGTATAATATGCAGCAATGCATTACCTTTTTAATCATAACTAATGAAGGAATTGAGCTGTAAACATTATTCAACTAGTAAAACGTTGGCTTTGTAAGAAATTTGTAGTTCTGAATTACCAAAAATGAAAAAACCTCCTTACTAGAGCCGATAACATTCGATGGATATGGATGTAATATAGGACTATAAGTCACATTGGGTCTATTCGTGAATGCTACTTCGTCTCATCATTTCGTTTAATTTGAATTTGAATGGAAGTTGACGGAATGTGCTTGCGTTTATTAGCGATAGTTTAAAAAAGTTATTTTTTTTACAAGTGCCGTACGAGTATTAATTTAAAATTTGCTAGTTTTTTTTCAATTACAGTGGTTCTACTTTTACGCTCGTAAAAGTGTTTTCTAAAATAATTGTTTTTTTTTAAATAAAGTCAAGTTTGATTAATTGTTAAAAATATCTTCGTGAAGATAAATTTAATTATTATTTTGGGTATTTATTTTGAGCTGTATTTGCTTTAATCAACACATTATTTCAGAAGAGAAATTAAAATTAAACTTCTTTAAAACGAATGAAGGGTTTTACATATGATCGATTGGCTATCTCCTTTCAAGAAATTAGAATTCCTACTAAATAGATATTGCAATAATTCGGTTCTAGCGAAGATAAACTGTTTGAAATTTATGTAACCACATATTAATACATTTCAATTCAAATTTTTATCAATACACACATTTTAATAATTAATAAATACATTAGGAAATAGTTCTAAACACAGGAAACACTGTGTTTCTATAATTGGGTCTTCAGTATTTTTTTGGAATCATTGTCGTCCATGAATCTACGAAAACAGTGAATTTATTTTATGTGAGTGCCTTCTTTATATCTTTCTTCTTCTTTCTTAGCATTTCGATTTTTGCTTGCTCTCAACTTAGTGTTATAAATGCACTTCAACAGTTATTAATTAAGAGCCTTCGATGCCAGGTACCATTTTTGTGTTAGTATGATTTTGTCGCAAGTACAATCATACCCTATGCGCTATATCTAGAATGCATCTAGAATGCATTATTAGGCAAATAGCTTCAATTTAGCCGAATTAAAGTTATTCGAAGATCGTGGAGGTAATCTGTCAGGTAATCAAAAAACACGATACCAACACGATCTTGTTGATTGTTACTGAACTCATGACATATTTAATGTATCCCAAGTAGCACACAAAACATCTTTAATATTCAACACCTAGTTTTAATGTTTCATTTCAGTAAGTCTGCAGTAACAAAAAGCATATTTTGTTACAGCAGAGTGTATTTCACGTATGCTATATACTAGGTATTGCATTGGTGTTGCTCAAATGGTTTACCAAGACAATTCAAAACAAACATTGGAGTTAGTCGAGACCTGTTTGCCTTTGTAAACTTGCAGTTAAGTAATCTTAATCATGACGTTGCATACTTAATATTTTCCAGTGTATGTGATGTTTATTATGAAGAAATTTTGACCTCCAGTGCAACATAATAAATTATATACAAACTTGTTCCAGTGAAGCGTTCTGATACTTAAGATCTCCCAAAACCCGTTTTTTGAGCCACATGCGCAACTTAATGAGAACGCAGCATAAAGTGAATAATGTTACGTTGTTGAAACGTTCAATTGCACATTACCACAGCAGTTATGACGATTAAAATATCTCCAAATGAAATGCACACTGCCGACCACATGTATTCACATGATAAATAAATATCCATTGCTCATTTTACTGTTTTTATGGGAAAATCCAACAAAATTAAAAGACATATGCGAATAGTTTAGTGCTCAAATTACATAATTTGGCGGAAATACTGCCATATTTAATTGCACATATACTAATAGCTGTTGCTTTATTTGACAGATTTACCGGTCACAATTAGATTATCCGAAGATCTTTTCTCATCTTTTATTGCTCATTCCTAATTTTTTAATGCTGATCACACATTATTTGTTGGCACAGGCCTTAATAATTTAATGGCACTTTTTTCATTTTTTATTGCTCAAATCTCTCTTTTAATTGATGATTAATTATGCTGCCTATTATTATTCCTTTTGAACCTTCTCATGAAATCCCCACTCAATTGTTAAGTATAGTTAAGTAAAGAAACATAGTGTAGCTTCTGAACTATTCTAATTCTTTGTTCTATTTGATCTAAAAAAATTGTTGAAAGCGTATATGACATTATTGTTTTATTTGTAATGCCAATTAATTTTTTTTCCAGTACGTTATGTATATTCTTTGAACAAATAAGCAGCTGTTCGTATGGTTTAATATTAAATTTATTACTATTTTATAATGTGGAATTCAATTTTTTTTCTAATAATAAGTAAATCAGGTATACTTAAACAAGAAAACTAACTATCAAACTAATTATGTTACTATTGTCCAGATATCCATAATTTAGAGATTTCTGCATAGACAAACATCATAGATGCATTCACGTGTTAGGATTGGAATATAATTATTTTAGCCGGTAGTGTATTTCGTTTGTTCGTAGATGCCATATATCAAAATTTTTCTATACGAAATGAGATTTTAAAATTTCACTCATTCCTCCACAGTTTGAACTTAACATGAACTTGTAACGATTGATTGATCTTCGAATGAATCTTTAATCTGATTCTTCCATATGTAAACATAATTTTACACAAATGTTTCTTTTCTAAATTCAGAAGCAATGCTCTATTCTCAAGGATTTATTGAAGGGTATTTATATTTTTCGTAGTAGAACAGAATTTTGATCCATAAATCTGAAAGCGTTTAAAAATTAATCTTATACCAACACGATTATCGGATCATTTTGTTTCTCAATTTTTTGATCACGAATATTTGGTTGATGAAGATATCCTTTAAACAAAACCTATCCTTGCATTCATTTAAACGTCGGTATCATCTCACTTTCTAGCAACGCAAATTAGAATATTCGAAAGTTTTATTAAATGCTATTGCAACTCTGTAGAAACAATGTCAAGTTGCAAAAAGCCTCCACCCTTGCGCTTTTGGCGTTGCTGTTGTGTTTGATTTTGAAGTACATAGCCAAACAAAACCATCCCTAATTTGTTTCAAGAGCGATTTTTATGCTCTATTGAAACAAATTGTGCTACTTGGGATGGGCCGAATAAAGGGGCTAGGCTAACGTTACATCTAAAGTGCCGAACCCGCCAAAGGCTGAAAGGCACTATAATAAAGAAAGAAAGAAAGAAAAAGAAAAATAACGTTACATCTCGTTACCCTATATGCATTAATTATAAGTTTTGTCTTAATGAAATTATAAACATCATTTGTATTTGGCTGTTTTATTTGTACAAGGTAGGTTAAAATAAGTGACAGTATTTTGCTTCAGTGTGAAATTCTTTTAGCCATCGCAAGAGCCATCTGGTTGCCAGTACATATATTAAAAAGAGACTGAATAATATGTAAACAAACTAGTGTTCGCTAGATTCCGTCGACAGGAAGTGCTTAAGAAATATATGGATTTCACAAGACAACTGATTTTGCAATTGCATTTGTCGGGAAAACGTCCCAACCAGATACTGGCCGAGATCCGGAAGGAAGGAATATGTCGCACATTAATCGACCGGACGTTGAGAAGATGGAGGACGAGGGGAACCATCGATCCAAAGAAAAAAACAGGTCGTCCTCGCAGTGTACGTACCAAACGCCTTGTAAAGGCGGTGCGTGAGCGAGTTCGCCGAAATGCTTGTCGTTTTTCATATAAGAATATGGAAGTCTCCAGGAAAACTATCAGATCAGTTCTCAAAGAGGATTTGAGATTGGTACCGTACGAGAAAAGAAAAATTTCATGGACTTTCGGAAGCCAACAAGTAAAACAGAGTCATTTGTTTTCACGAGCTACTTCGTCGGCACGGTGATTCCATGATTGTGTTTTCGGATGAGAAAAATTTCGTATTGCAGCAAAGTATCAACGTTCAAAATGACAGGGTCTATGCAGCGAGTATTCAGGATATCCCTTCTTCAATTCGCGTAGTTCAACGCTTCCAAAATCATACTTCAGTCATGACTTGGGGAACGATTTCTGCGGAAGATCGTCTACCAATGCTTTTCATTGATAAGGGTGCAAAAACCAACGCAGCATACTACGTAAAAGAGCTCCTGGAGAAACATTTGAAGAAGCATACTTCAACGATGTTTGGTAACCACAAATGGGTGCACCAAAAATTTGCCAGGCTTTATTCCTAAGGAATTGTGGCCAGCTTCTTTGCCAGATGCAATTCCTCTGGATTTCTCTATTTGAGGAATCATGGAAGCTCACTTTCGAGATCTCAAACCAATGAGTATTGAAATATTCAAAGCTGTCATACAGAAGATATGGGATGAAATCCCCGAAAATCAGTTGCGTGTCGCTTGTAATGCCTTTCCGAAAGAAACTAAGGGCAATAATTAAAGATAAAGGCGATAGAATCGATATAGTAAATATGAACACATAAACAATAACAATAATAATATAAGAAACAGAATAACATAGAAACATTTAAATTATTTGTCTTTCCGTGGGAGATACAGTCCTTGTTTCATGCGTCACTTATTTGGGCCTACACTGTAGTTTCCCAAAAGTAAAAATCCACTCTTACAATGACTAACCGCAGAACAATCAAACCAACTCGATGGACACACTCCCGTCGAAATTCTTCGAACCATCTATTTCAGCCACCTACTCTCATTTCTTTAATGCGTGTAAAGCAAACTCCACCATATAAATTAAACCAAACAAGACTCACTACATACGGCTGCATTCGAGCAGCAAAGCATCCCCACAACCAGCTACAAACCCGATAACTTCTCATTCGTTGCTCGGAAAATCGATACCGCAGGTAAAACCAGAAAGGCGTGACTTACCTGAAAGAAAAACAAATAGAAGAAAGAAAATTGAATTGAAAGCTAATTAAAATTTACGTCCTAACCTAGCCTAATGGGTTTACTCAGGTGGCATGTTTCAATGGAATCACACACCGCCTGTCTGCCAGCAAATAGCGCGAAGATGAGTGTAGCGCTTTCTTCCCCGTAATCGTGGTTCTTTTCCTCGCTTTTTGGATCGAATTATATGATGGAAATTTCATGGGAAAAGAGCATCGTAGGGGTTAAATAGGCGAGTTGATGCGGATACTTCACTAAGCCGGCGAGAAGTACAACATCAGGAAGTTTTATTTTTTGGAGAACCGAAATGAAGAAACGAGTGCGCGTAGTTCGTTACCTGCGTTGGCATACAATTCTCTAGACATAATTCGTTCAATTAGGTTGATGTACTATCAACGATGTTAAAGCGTCTTCCTCCTCCTTCTTCAGAAACAGTTTTTATAGTTGTTTGCGATGGAAAGTGAAACGTCTTTACGGTTAATCAAAAAGTCACATCAGAATGTGAAGTGAGTACAAATTACTCTGCGTGTCTTTTGTGATGGGCGCCCAATTGGGTGATTATCCAGATGGTTATTTGCTTTTGAAATGAACACTTATTTTGATACCCAGAATTAATAACCTCAAGTAGGAGCGCTTTGACGTCAGGACGGATTCAACTTCAAAATTACTCAATAACACACGTGAGGCAGTGACATTACCAGCGAACGAAAACGAGCCAATTGTTGTATCACCCAAACAATTTCCCAACACCTTTTGTCCGACTGCGCTTTGAAGTGATCCAAAATAGAAAGAAAAATGAAGAATAAATTCGAAGCTTTCTGATTGGGAAAATATATTTTTGGGGGGATTCGTTGTGCAATCAGAAAAAATCAATCATCCAGCAGTGTGCAATGGTTCTTCCTCACAATCTTAAAACGACCAGGTCTTCAGGAAGAAATGGAAGCTGTTCGCTACGCACGCACCTTTCTCGAGCGTTTCCTGAAAACGTGCACGGACAAATGGTGTGACGAAGAGCGCCTTGATTGAACTGTGGCTGTAAAATTGAATGCTGCTGCCAATGGCCAAAACCCGAATGGAAACATCAAATGAGGTTTGGTTTGATATCGCTTTTGATGACGGACGGCGATAGTGAAGTGGTGAAAAGAGCCAAGAAGAAAACAAATCAACTGAAATGGGTATCATACAATAACAATGTGGCAGCCACGCAGACTGAGCCAGTTCGTTCGAAGGAAAATGTTGTTATATTTTTTGTTGATGATTAGGTTGTCAGTCAACCCGGCTTGGCACAGGTTATGCAACGGTTTGTAATCTTGCTTTGTGCGAACAGCAATGTGATTTTTGGATTAAAAGTTGTTTGCATCTGGATTTCCCTGTCCAGCTTTGATTTGTTTGTGCGTGATTCAAAGCTAATCAGGCAAATTTCGACTAAAAGTTGTATCCGGCAACAGTCGGGTTTAGGACGTATTTTTTGTCTGAAGCCTGATTGTTTTAAATCAAGTAGAAACGAAGACTTCCAAAGGCGTATTGATTTATTTAAACCAATCTCGTGTAGATCTTTGCTAAAGAAATCCAACTATGTCAACGTCCTGCAGAGTACGGATCATTATGGACCTACGGATTGGTTATGGTTGTCAAAAATAAATCGATTTAAAAAATGGACAAACAAATTGAAAAAGATAAAAATAGAGAACTGCCGAATAATTGACATATCATTTGGATACAAGGGAGTCACCATCGCTCATCTTTGTTCACTCTACTATATTATTTGAAGACCGTCTTGTACCATGATGAACTATCTGATACTTCAAAATATACAATAAACACAGCAAATTTTTTTCGCTGAAAATCAGCAAAGTTTTGCCGAGCTGCAATTTTCAGTAATCATTTCCAGCAATATAAAATTACTGTTTTTTCAGCAATGCGAAATGTCATCCTGCTTGACAGAAGCCTGCTGAACTTTCAGTAGATGCGTATGATGTTGCTGGAAATCTGCAGCAATTTTGGCTGCTTTCTTGACGTGACGGCACCTTGTTGGTAGAATCCAGCAAAAATTGTCAATTTACTTGAAAAATCAGTTTTCTGGTTTCCTATTTCATGTTCACGGTTATTCAAAACATATTTTATTTTGGTTTTTTTGTTTATATTTCAAGATGCTTAGTCAAGCTTAAAAAGTTCCAGTGAAAACTTCAACCTGAATAAATAATGTGTTTGCAGTAGCAGTAAAATGCACGAGGGATATCACATCCTACCGGAAATACACGTCCATTTAACCGGATGTATGCAGCTCTAGGCTGATGCAAAATTCGAAATGTTTGCTCCCCTAAGCTTAATCGACGCCAATTTGGGTCCTGATAGTCCCCAAAAAAATTTGAACACATTTGGTTTTAATTTGGCTTTGCACACGCTATTCAAAGTTTGTATGGGAATTAGTATGAAGAATCTCAAACTTACATTTCCAGATCCATAACATCTTGATATTATGTCCTTAAACCAAATCTAATTAAGATTCATATAGTGTAAATTGTCAACTATCAAAATGCCGAAGATACCTGACATGTAAATTTTATACAAAAATAGTTATTCAAGAAATAAAATAATAAGAAATCAGTCTGGTGGTGAAATATGCTGAGTGTTCAGTGATCTGGGTCAGTTTACTGGTTTTCAGTAAAAACAAACTAAATTGCTAATTTTCAGTAAAACGTAATATTGCTGATGGTTTTTCAGCAAATCATTTTGCTGAAATCCTTGATCATTTTTTGGTGTGAAGACACTCATACACATTGCTAAGCTGCAAGAAATATTTTAGCCAATGCTGTACAATTCTAACAGGAGAAAAGCCATAAACTTTTCCTCAAAAATCAGCTATGATATACTTAACCAGACTATGTGAATCGTATTAAAAACCACCCGAAAGGAATTCTCGAAATTCTGAAGGAGTGAAAATATGAAAGAATCTATAAATTCAAAAGAAAATTCTAAACAACGACTTCCGTGCACGTTCAGTTTTTTTTATTATACATATATCATTAGGAAATCTGGAACATAGATTTCTGGCCCATTTTGGCAAATTTAATACGCTTTGCGTATCCTGGTGTTAACCCTTATCCAGTCCTCGTAACTTTTAGGCATTCAGAAAATGATAAAAACAAATCATAACTGATGTTCTAGATAACTTCATATTGATTTCTCCGTGTACAGAATTTATTTTAAGAAACCTGCCGAGCATTACAACTCCTCGTAAAACAAGTGGTCAATGCCGAAGGCGATTCCGACTGTAGAGAATAGAGAGCGCAAGATTGGATCTGCAAAAGCAAAATAAGCAAGCTATGTGGTCATGCTGTCAACGGACCAAACTGCGATGTCCAGAAACCCTATGAGTTGATGCAAACAAGCTGTGAAAGAGAGGCTCAAAGTCAAATTTTTCAGCGATTACAACTTATAAAATATTTCTATGAAACTGCTTCCATATGGTCGTACCAAAGCACTGATTTAATTTATTTCTTACGGTTACCTGCTGGTGATCACCACAAGTGTTAAATAGGCATCGATGTGATGGACCAGCCTTTTGGAATTCACACCGATGTAGTAAATCTGATGATCACCTTTACCGACAACTACAATACGTTGTATGGGTCAACGTCGTACCCATCACCTGCGCTATGCTACAATTGTGACAGGCACGTATGCGCAGATCACAAGAAAACAATCGTGCAGCTAAGACTTTGTTCTAAATGTTTTCCAAAATAGAAATGACAGCATAAATGAAAAAAGAAATATAAATACCCCCAAACACTCAATTTTTATCGAAGGCTCACCAGAAAATGATAAACTACAGATTATAAAAATGGTAAAGAAAATTGCAATTCTCCTAAATACTAGAATGTAACTAGCCAAGCAACACAACTAGTGATAGATCGGTTGGAGTTAACTTTTATGTGACTAATTTTACATAGAATTTCACGCATAGAAACTACCACAATCCATTTGTGATCGCACCGTGTTACTAGGGTTAAAACTTGACCAAAAATCCACGGAATGTTCTATCAATGATCTCATATAACAAAACCAGAAAAAATGTCCTGTCGAAGCGGAAAGCTAGATTTCAGGAGCTGATACAAAGAGGTGAAAGAGACCACCTGGAGAGCAGATCTCCTGGAAATCAGATCTCCGGAATACCTAAAAGTGATAAGGTGACCAAGAATCCAGGGAGTTTTCTCAATCCGAACTCGTTTCGCTAAATCATATTAAGTTGTACGTTCAAAGCTAAGGTTTTAAAGACACTCACTCCGGAATATGACCAAAGTAACATAGTGACTTCGTTTATGTAAACGACGATTCCCGCTAAATAATAGATGAAAGCAGATTCTTTCTTCAGGGTAGCCTATGACAGCTAACATGCAAACTCGAAATGATCTCGAACGAAGAAATCAACACGTCGTTTCTGAATTGATCAAAAAACGGCAATTTCTCCGAAGAATCGATCTGTATACCTTCAGAATTTATTAAAGTTACCAATCCTCAACGTCACCCTTAAGTGAAATCTTTTCGCAAAATCATGAAGTTTGACACGTCGCAAACTGGGTTTAAGAATCGATCAAAGGATAGCCATTTCCTAGAATCCTAGAATCTAGAAATGTCCTTTAATGAACTTATTTCACAAAATTGTGATGTTTGACACGTCAGATAGGTTTTAAGAACGATCAAAAAATGGCTATTTCCACGGCGTAGTCGGAATCTTCAAGATTCCCGGAATGTGGTCAAAATAACCAAAATTCTCGAAAGGTCCTTCAATGAAACCGGTTCCCAAAATAATGAAGTTTGAGACAACAAAATCGAGCTAGATCTATCCGGTGAAAATATTCCGAGGAAATCAGATCTTCAGTGACGCAGGAATTCAGCACAAGTATTAAAAATATATATGATATCTCCCTATAAACTAGTAAAATTGCGGGGTTGAAACAATGCAAGACGGGTTTGGAGATAATAAGTTACCCGTCATCCGAGTCCTACTCCATTAGACAATTTCAAATTTTCATCCAGAATTTCAAATTGGAAAATAGAACCAGTTTTAGGGGGCATCAATAATGAAAATCGAGATATCATTTTTGAATTGTATGTATGAAGAATGGATTGAGCTTACAATATGTTTTCTTTAGCCTCTTATTTTGAAAGATCTCACTTCTGTCCGTCGAATATCAAATTATAGATTTTGAATTTTCGTTTGCTCAAAGGCCTGACAAACCTTGATGAGTGCCAATATCACATCCTCCCTCAAAACGTATCAGGATGCAAGCGACAATGATCATCGATTGAAGGTTTATGTTTCCTTTACCATCTAATACAAATAAATACAACACTCCTGGAAATTTGATGAGCTTGTAACCCAAGTAATACTGAACTTTTGAACATAAGATGTATCAAAACTTTTAAATTTTAACAAAAAAAAGGTAAAATTTATATTTGCGAGAATATCTGAACCATTGTATAAACAAATGTAAAAAAGACCCAAATTACCCAAGCAACACAAAACTGTCATAATGGGTTGCAGCAACGATTATTGAATTAAATGAGTCACACTAGGCTAACTTTCACTGATTTGCAACATGTGTGCTACTAGTGTAGTATTGATGAAATTCCATTTATCTCATCTTCCCTCTACTTCTATAGCTAGTCAAATAGAAATACGAAAGACCCTTCCGGTAAAAACTCTTGAATTTCACCTCATTATTATTTGTCGAGAATGTCGATGGAGGCTTGTTGTGAGCTTCTTCGGAAACTGACACCTAAATTCCCTGCATCCGTACTAGTTTTATGACCTTTTACCGGATCAATATACTTACTGAGAGAGATAGAGGAAGCGACTAGGTAATCATTCTGGTGAGTTCAAATTTTTGCAAATTTGCAATTATATAAAATATTGTTTCAGAATAATGTATAGCATTCTGGCGAAATAACTCAAGGGGGGATATACAGTTAGAACGAGAAAAAAAATCATTTTTGAAAAAACAATTTCAAGAGGAAGTTTTTACTCAAACCAATCGAAGCTTTTTTACAATTATATAGTGTATCCATGTAGTATACAAAAAAAAAATTCAGATTTTTTTCAACAAAATGGCGGCGAAATCTGCTAATTCAAAAACATGACATTAATTACATTTACAGTTTGTAGATAAATTGAAAAAATAAGAAAAAAAAATATTTTCACTTTTGGCGTAACTTTTTTGAAAAAATCCACATTTTTTCAGCCATTTTCTCACATTTTTTCATATATAATAATAAAATATTACAATAATTTTTAACTCATATAAAAGATAATACTACAATAAAGAAATCCTATAAGTTTCAGCTTAATCGATAATTAGTTTTCGAGGTATCACCGGCATAAACTCCGAAGATGCTGTTTTGAGAAAAACGCGTTGAAAGTTTTAAGCGTCCCTTTATAGCTGCTGCGCGCGAAAAAGGCGAAAAGGCGCGAGAAACACTTGGAGTTCGAATTTAAAAAAAGGGTTTCAGGAACGTATTCTAGGGGTAATTTACTAACTTTTCATGCAAAAAATCACGCAGAGGCTTACGGAAATCGCCATTTTGAAGCCGCCATTTTGAATGTTCAATGGTTGGGGGGAAAGTCGCATGAAATTTTAGAAACCGGAAATGTTTTGAACTGAAAACAATTGATAATCGGACATCTTAAAACCAATATCTGTTAACCTGCTGCACCTAAAGCTTCGATAAATTTTTTTTTAACCAACGTCTTTTTCGAACATACAAATATCAATGAGGGAACTGTCTGAGGGAAGATACTGCAAATACGATAAAAATTGTTTTAGTACTTCTTTGTTAACGTTCACATCGACAACTTTGTATAATTTCAATAATTTCAGGAAATTCAGACCATTGTTAGGCAACACACAAAGAAAGAAACCCATTTTTTAAATATATTTTCAAAATGAACACATTGACCGGCAGTTGATTTTTTGTTGTTTTAGGCATTGTGAATTCGTAACCAAAAAATGAACAATTGTAACGAATAAATTATTTGCGCCATCCACCTCGCTGTATGGAAAGCACCAGGCTCTACTCTGATTCAAAGTTCCATCGACCTTTCCACCCAAAAACATAATGGCTAGTTGTAAAACTTGTCGGTAATCTTGTTGCTCTTCTAGGAACGATTTCGTTGCTCTTCTATTTGTCTTTTAAAGAAATGTAGTAGAACCATTCATTCCATCTAGATATCGCTGTTTTAAAATATGCATTATTCACACCTGTGTGGTACGAGCTCTTATCCAAAGAGTGGTATAAGTCAAGATTTCCAAATTGTTTGAAAATCTTGACATTTGGAGGCTGTCCGGTTTCACATCGAAAAAATTGAAAAGCTTTACCAACTTGTAGTTGTTTAATAAGATGACTACAGGGGAGACCAATGAGTTTTGTTTTAATTAACTTGTCCAGGTGCTGACGTGCCGAATAAATAAACTTCATAAATTTACATCCGTTATTTAATATCCTAAGACGATGGTTTTCCGATATCAAAACAAAGTGTAATGCATTACACAACAGTTATAGTATGTTTTTCGTCAATCGTCAATTTCGCCAAAATTTTGATTAAAAAACAAAACAAAACATGAAAAAATCTATATTTTAAAGGATCGTCGTAATAAAATAACAACCACCCTTTTGACAAAAACTGAACCCTCCGGTTATTTTTCTTTATTCACTGGATCACTCACGTCACCGAACAATAGACTACCTCAATGCGCCATGCCCGATAAAAGAGAAGTAAATCCATAGTTTCCACATTCCTCGTTTCGCGTAACCCCCCTGAAAAAGTTCAAGAATCTCATGCTGCTGTTCTAGTTATCCGGGAGTCTTGGTCCGATGTGAGTCTAAAGAGCTTTTTTCAGGTTTTCTGATGGATTTCAGAATGTAAACAAACGATTTTATTGCGAGCTTCTCCTCCAAGATATGGATAGTGCAGTAAAAGAGCCTACGGTTCATAACGATTCGATTATATTTCATCCCAAACAACAGCTGTCGCTTGATTTCTCGAGATGCATCTATCACAAAAGAACCATGGCCCCCGTACTCATCCGCCCATAGTCGAGCATCGTACGTGACAATCACCAATCAGTCTGGTGCTGCTCGTCATAAAAAAAGTGAAAAGTCAGTTTCCTGTAATAACACCGTCTTCAGATCAGTCACCTTCTCCACTCCCTTCAATCAAACTACTAACTCATAACTACGGACAGAAGAAATCAAACAAACTGTTCGTCTTCGTCGTCGCGACAATTTCGCTCATCTTCAGCTTCCCCAATTTTCAGTTCACGTTTGCCCATATGCAAAATGCCGATGATTAAGGGTGCATGTTCGCTTCATATTTAACCCTACCATACAATGAGAAATGAATTCTATTATGAACGCCAGTCACACACCTTTTCCGCACGTAATCCAGAGAAAAACATGCCACTACTTCAGCGCCTGCTGCGACTACTCGACCATGAAGGAAAAGTGACGTGTGCGACGCGCGGTGACAAATGACGACTAAACTCTCCGAGGAGACGCGCGCGCTGTGCAGTTATCGATGGTGAAGAGTAAAAGTATTTTATTACACGGACCGCTGCGTTTAAAAGGCGATTTTTCAAGTTTATGATCAACGATCATGTAATTTTGCTTTCTTCCTCCATTGTCATGGCTCAGCACGATGACGATGATGATGATGATGATGGCGACTGTTGAGCGACAGTCACCGTTGCTATTGCTGTTTGCGTTGGAGCGTGACGGGACTCGAATACTTTAGCAGCAAGTCGGAAACTTGCAATTTATAAGCAACTGCCCAGCATTAACTTATGCCAATGGCGATTGGCGATGCAACAGGACTTGCGATTTGAAAAATCAACTTAAATGGTCAATCCGAAGTGGGTTAGAGGATTTGGAATTGAAATAGGGGGAAACACATGCTAATAATATGTTCCTTACGCCAATTTTTGACGTTATTTCTCGTTTCGTAAGAAACTTGAAGACTGTTGATTCGAATCCCAATGGTATTTGGCCAAAATAGGAACTGGCACACTGGCACTTGAAAAATAATCCAAGCAATCTTCCAAGCAACATTTAGTTTTCCGCCTCCTTAGGGATATGCTAACGTTGCAATGTTTTTCAGCCAGTTACAGATGAATTACTAATGGCAACTGTCAGCGTTCAATATCCAATGGAGACGGGCAATAACAACAATTCCATCAACCAGTTAGTGTCCAGCCATCGACGACGACGACGACGACGACAACGACGAAGCACCAATGCCATTATTTTATGTGTGTTGCTTATGCTGCAAGCTTTTCCAGACCCCACAACCTCGTCCTGCCATCGTACATTGAATGGTGAAGGTATCTACAGGGTGGCGCAAAGTTATCCGAGTTGAATGATTAAATGATAATCTTATTACTTTCCTCCTAGCATGATACATTAAATCACTGTTGTTTGTACGTTCTATCAAATTTTTTATTGCACAGTTTTGTGTTTGCTTGTAAAACGTCACTGTCAAAAGGCTAGTAGTTTCCACCATTAAAACCGACAGATGACGCTACGCTAACCAAATTTCTAGTATCCAATAAGTACGTCACGCAGAAAATTCTTCTTTTCAACGTGCGTATTTAATGAAAGTTTCATGAGGAATTAATCAGCATTTCTATCAAGTCAGCGCAACATTAGATTAGGGCGAACTTGCTTTTGTAAACAATGGGTTTCGTATTCATTTTTTTTTACCAAAAAGTCACAAATCAAATTAAGCACACTTTAAGGAAGAAAATCATTATCCCTCTCCACTGATATATTCAATTTGAAGGAATTGTATTCAACTTTCGATAAATTAGCAGACAAAGTGTTTGTTAACAAAAGCAGATTCGCCATACTCAAATGTTGGCGCTGAAGTATTGATCATTCTATCTAACAATCTTCTAATTCTAGTGATATATTCAGCAATGTGCTCCAGCTTAGCCCCCCAATACATTTTCATGTCGATTTTCCATCAAGCCATACGGATCCAAGAAACATTGCCATCTGGTGCTGAGCTCTGTCGGAAGCAACCTTAACTACCCAATTTTACATACCGTACACTGAGAAAAACGAAAGAAACGCGTTTTATTTCTCGTCACCCTGTAGTTACCTTTCGCAAGGTCTCTAATGTACAAATGTTGTTATCGCGCTTGTAATGGGGAAACCACATGCGGTTTTCTGACACCACCGGCAAAAAGTGGCTTTTCCTATCACGTTTTGTTTTCCACCGCAATCGTTCGTGGTCATCGTCGTCGTCGTCGTCGTAGGAAAACGATGCGTTTTCCGATTGGAAATGGGAATGTTTTGTTTTTTGCAAGCGCTGATGTTTCTTGTTAGGTAATGACTGATCAAAACAATATTCGAAAAAAAAAACATAAAGATTGCGGATTGTGGCCGCAGTGACGGATGGGCTTGACTTTCATGGAAAATAAACGATTCTGTCCGGCAATTGAGGAACAGGTTCGATTGGTTTTCTTGTTTTGTTTACGTTGGATGGTTTCAACGGTAGGACTTTCGATGGATTAATGGCAAAAATCTCAGGGTCAAAATCAAACAATTCTGTTTCATTGGAATTATCTTGAAACTACTTGAAATGACATCGATTCAGTTCGGTGTTATTTTAACCACGCTAATAGTCCTTATCTTGTAACTGTTAGTACCCCAGAAAACTTTTTTTTTCTACATGGGGAAAGTCTGGTGAGTTTTGGGAAAATCTTCACTGAGATTGAATGATTATTTTCAATTGTCCTCAACGCAACTGTTGAGAGGCTAGGGAAGCATGAGCTAATTTTGATAAATTCAAAAACTTTGTCAAAACTTTGCCAACAATGTAAAAATTTCTTTTGGAACTTCTTACAATTTTAGAAGAAACCAGAGCATTTCAAAGAGAATCATCTTAAAACTGAAGAAAACTTGCTAATTGATCAGCGAACCATACAGCAGTTCAGCGAATAATGTAGAAGTATTTCGAAAAACATTGGTGAAAAAAAGAAATATTATAGAAATAACATTCATACATGTATTGAAAATTATAGAAAAATAACGGTTTGTATGTCGGTTCAGCGATTTTGTATGTTTAGGGAAATTGATAAAACAATCTAAAAATGAATGCTAGAAAGTGTGAGCTGTTTAGTGGAAACCTGTAACTAGAAATGAGAAGAAAAATTTGTATTTTCCATTTAATTCCAACTACCTTTATTGCTTATCTTGACAGATACGCGTATATACAATGTGCAGACTTCTTCAGTGTCGTGTATTAATAACTCGACTGTCTCGACACTCTTTGAGGTAGATCTCTCCGTTCACAGTAGTCACAAACGGCGCACTCCGTTTGCCACATGAGCAAATCATGTATTTCTTGGCAAACTCTGAAAGTTCCGACTTCCTTACTTCCTTGGGAACATGAAACTTGCGCTAAGCGGTGAAGAACAGTAGCTCCGGAAGCTGCCGAAAGTCCAACTTGCCATTAGTCTTAACATCCATGATGAGACAATGAGGCTTCGTCAGCATCTGGGTTTACAGTTTCCGGACCCATGACTCTCCCACCGTATTTTGCCGTTCGTCACGATTTGGAACCTTCTGCACTTTGTACGCATGCAGTCCCTCCCGGTTATGCTTCCTAGAGGTTTGCAGGCTTTGAGAAAGTTTTTCAGTTGATAAAGCGTCATCTTGTGACGATTTCGATTAGTTCACATATCCCCCGCATAGGTGGCACTCGATTCTATCGCTTTAAAGGAGCGTCCTAGAAGGATGTTTTTTTTCGACAAAATTGTTTATTAGATTATGCTGAGAAATATTGTCGAAGACGTCAAAGAGCTTTCGTACACAGAAAAAAAATATTGGCCAACTTTTAAGAAATACCGCAAGAAGTTATTTTCACTATTTTTTTGCGAATAAAGATCTAGGTACAATATAAAAATATATATACAATAATGTTGTAAAATGGAGGTGTTGTCAAATAACAACTACTCAAAATATAGCAAAAAGTAGCAGCCATATTTTTAGGAGAGCTTAGTGTAAACGTGGTTGGATATTAAAGGGTGTATACGATAAAAATGGCACACAGAAAATCTTCTGTAACTTTTGAATCGTATGAGTAAAAAACCTAGAAATTTGAGTAGATCTTATCCATAGTGTATTATTTACATCTGTCAAGTTTCATAGTTATACATTCAGTAGTTCCAGTCATGTCGTCGAAAAATGAAATTGTCCGTGAGAAAATTTTGTGCACTCACAATCAAAATCCAGGGGCGTCCCACCGGTGAATTGCTAAAAGGCTTGGAATTGTAAATACAACTGTGTCTCGTGTAAAAAGAACCTTCAAGGAGCGTCTGAGTGTCCAAAGGAAGGAAGGGAGTGGTCGTAAAAGTGGTCCAATTGACAGTTAAATGGCCAAGAAAGTCGTACAACAATTCAAGAACCGTCCAAACATGTCAATTCGAGATGTCGCTAAAAAGTCTAAGGTGTCAGTCGGTTTTGTGCAAAAAACCATGAAGCGTGCTGGGTTACATGTTTACAAAGTGCAAAAAGCCCCAAACCGGAATGAAAAACAAAACATCACTGCGAAAACCCGCGCCCGGAAACTTTACACGAAGCTGCTCACCAAATCCGGTTGCATCGTGATGGATGACGAAACATACGTCAAGGCCGACTACCGTCAACTTCCTGGGCAAGAATATTTCATTGCCAAGTCGAAGTTCGATGTTCCGGAGGATGTTCGAAAGAAGAAACTATCGAAATTTCCAAAGAAGTTTCTAATCTGGCACGCGATTTGCGGATGTGGTGAAATAAGTGCTCCCTTCATCACTTCCGCAACAATAAACGGTGCGATTTACACGGATGAGTGCCTTAAGAAGCGTCTCTTGCCATTCATTAAGAAGCACAAAGGATCAACTCTGTTTTGGCCTGATCAAGCATTCTGCCACTACGCTCGAAACGTATTGGAGCGGTACCGAGCCAACGGAGTCAATTTTGTGCCAAAGGATATGAACCCACCAAATTAACCGGAACTTCGTCCAATTGAAAAATTCTGGGCAATTATGAAAACGGAACTTCGCTAACATCCCAAAACTATAAAAACAGAGCTACAATTGAAGAAAATTTGGGTAAAAACAACAAAAACACTGGGAAAATCGGTTGTACAAAATTTGATGGGTGGAGTGAAAAGGAAGGTGCGGGCATTCGGGATGGGAGACGAAATTAAATAAAACAAATGTTGTAAATCAAAACTCATTAGTAGTTCTTCATTCCCTGAAAATTTCAAGAAAATCCGATAATCAGTTTAATTTTGATAAGTATATATGTGTGTGCCATTTTTATCGAATACACCCTTTAAATCAACTGTTATCAACGTATTAAAAGTGTTCGGTGAACGTTTGTCGAAATCCGGGAAAGCTGGATCGGGAGGATATCGAAAGCCGGAGGCCACAGCGACGACAATAAGAATTGCCCACTGTTTCAAGTGGAACCCCAACCTCTCCCTCCGAGATGTTGCAAGAAGCTGGGAGTGGCGCCTTCAACCGTGGATAGTGCAAAAATAACGAGCTGTAAGTACAAAAACAACTTACAAGAAAGTGGTGACTCCATATCGCGACGATAAACAAAACACGTCGGCCAAAGCACGATTGCGAAAATTGTACACGACGATGCTGACGAAGTTTGATTGCGTGGTACGGGATGAAGAAACTTACGTCAAAGCAGACTTTAAACAGCTTCCTGGACAGGAATTTTAGAAGGCAACCGGACGGGGAAAGGTGACAGATATTTTCAAGCATATCAAACTGTCAAAGTTCACGAAGAAATATCTGGTGCGGCAGGCCATCTGTACCTGTGGCTTGTAGAGCAACGTTTACATTGTGAACGGAACCGTCAACCAGGAAATTTATCTCAGCAAGTGCCTACAAAAACGTCTACTGCTTTTCCTGAAGCGACACAATTGTTCGGTTCTATTTTGGCCGGATTTGGCATCTTGCCATTACGGACAAAAAGGCCATGGAGTGGTAAGCTGACAACAACGTTTGAGTGGTGTCCAAGGACAAGAACCCTCCCAACACGCCAGAGTTCCGCCCAATCGAACTATATTGGGCCATCGTCAAGCGGAACCTTAAGAAGACTCAAAATGCTGTTGGAAGCGTGAAAAAGTTCCAGGCAAACTGGCGTTCTGCGGCGAATAAAGTGGACAAGGAGAGTGTACAAAATCTAATGGCAAGTGTTAAACAAAAGGCCCGGCAATTCGCATTCGGTAAAAAGGAAGCTAAGCTGAATATTTCTCCTGTATTCTGTGTTAACCGAACTTGAAAAAGAAAAAGAATTTGACTTATTAATAAAAACATTGATCGACTCATAAACATTACTGTTTGACCAAATTTTGATCGGAACACCCTTTAGCCATTTTGCTTGCATATGGGCTGGGGATCCTACAAGTTAAACTATCTCCCTCGTTTTCGTGTTTGTGGACTTTAGGGAGGCCTTTAAAGCTGATAAGGATGGCGTTTGGTTCGCGAAGACGGACTGTTGCATCCCCTAGTGCTGATTTATCCACATCAATGTTTTACCCACGTGTTTCACCATGTTTGTTGGGGGTCTATTCGAAGCTGCCTGAAAAGCCGATTACTGATCAAACTATGTAGACTACGTCTATATTCTCTATATAGGGGTACTTTTAACGGGTACGAAAATAAGAGCATCATGAAAAGTGGTCTGCTTTTGAACGTTATTAATTCAGTAATTTTTGGTTAGATTTCCGAAATTTTTGCAGCTTTGAAAATATTTCTATCAATTTGTGCAGTGTTCAAAACCTTCTATATTCACCAAAAAACTATCAAACATTTACTTAAAGAAGAGCCTGGTGTTGTAATTAACGAGATCATGCGATTTTCCGCAAGTGTTTCTAAGAAAGATTTTACCATCAAGCCCAAGTGCTCACATCATTCAACGCCCATTCCGCCAGATTAGCCGTGTAACGCAAACAACTTCAACCGCAAAGGTCATTCATCACGATCATAACCGTATACAGCTAGCCACTTTCCGTACTCGCAGACCATCGATCATTTGATCATGACATTGCCCAAAACAAAGCACACGAAATAAAATAAAAACTGATCCCTACCAAAGAAGCAAAACACAACTTGTTATGCTACTTCAATACCAGTTGTAACCAAGCGACCAAGCGACCAAATGGTATCGATCACTTTGATGCCACTGCTGCTGCTGTTGTTGCGGTTGCTTGGTGGTATCGAAAGTGAAATTGAATTTCGCACACTGCGGACTGCTGCACTGTCGACCGCAACGCGCATTTATTGCGTTAAGTAATTTCTCTTTATATATTTCCGTGCCTTTTTTGGCATTGCCGGGGATGCTGCGCTGTTCCTCTGGCCCGCTGGGCATGGGACAAATATGGCATGACGGCCAGGTTGCGGTAATGATGACGAAGTTGTGATCACTGCCGGCGGGTAAACACGTTTTACACCTTCGATTATCGTGTGGGAAAAGGGGGGAGGGGGAGGGGCAGGAACCAGACGTCTGCACTGACTAATTCCAAACTTATTTCGCGGACCGGTCGTCGGTTGTTCAAAGCAATAAACTCACGTAAGAGTTGATATGTACCTCCGAAGGGGTTGGTCCAGCAGAGTTGTTGACACTCATCTCATGCGGGATTAGCGAATTGGCAGTCTGCAATCGTCACAAGTCACTCGATTGCACCCAAGTCTCGCCATTTCCGTGCAACTTTTATCAACGAGCGACGTTAGAGCGTGCGTGTAGAAAGGTGCAAAGCAGAATCGAAAGATGATTTTATCGATACCATTGCGCACGTTTGAGTTTTCGTTGTAGTTGATGCATTGAAGAGAATCGTGCAGGGCATTTTATCTTTGAAAACAATGTACCGATTACTTCACATGCAAATTATCATGCCGTCATCATCGATTGGAAATCACAGCACTGACACTTAAATTTAAATGATGCAAGTTAATTACGTTGCCCTTTCTTTACCCTCTTCTTCGTGCATCGCTGTCTTGATTTACATTATGCTCTGCTTTCTTCCATTTCATGGTTCATTCAGTGTTTTCTTTTGCCTTTCTTCACTTGCTTCGTATTACTTAATTACCATGTACACTTGCAGGGTAAGATTTTTTTTTTTTGTACTTTGCATCATACCGCCGCCGGTAGTTTTTATCTCTCACACACCTTGACTGGGCGGTCCATCGATCGACCGGTCAACAGGTAGGGGACATTGTGCGGAAGGTATCCGGTTTTTGAGTAAGGAAATAAAATTACAAAAAATGTATTACGGCTATGAGAAGCGTATCGATGATTCCCGACTGTCTGGGAGGTGAGACGCAAGTTTTTTTTTTTTTGAATCGATTTGTGTTACTTTAAAGCTTTGATCTCAGACATGAAAAAAAAACAAAAAGAGACAGCTCGATTGGGTTGTAGGAAGTGTTTATGTAGAACTAAATTGTCCGGCAATTGAAGTGCTACTAGTATTGGATCCCATGTAGTCACTAGATGTCTCTTTAGGGTTTCCAAACTATTATGAGTCCTAGAAAGTTTGAGCTGTTTAGTGGAATACCTGTGACTAGAAATTAGAAGAAAAAAATTTATTTTCCAATTAATTCCAACTACTTTTGTGCAAATTCGTCAGGCAAAGGCAAATTCGCTGGTCACTAGGCTGATGCAAATTTCGAAATGTTTGCTCCCCTAAGCTTAATCGACGCCAATTTGGGTCCTGATAGTCCCCAAAAATTTTTAACACATTTGGTTTTAATTTGGTTTTGCACATGCTATTCAAAGTTTGTATGGGAATTAGTATGAAGAATCTCAAACTTACATTTCCAGATCCCCAACATCTTGATATTATGTCCTTAAACCAAATCTTATATACATTCATATAGTGTAAGTTGTCAACTATCAAAATGCTGAAGATACATGACATGAAAATTTTATACAAAAATAGTTATTCAATAAAACATAAAAACAAACCTTAGGTATGATGTTTTATTCTTATTTTTGTTTTATTATTACATTATATATTTTTTATATTTTATATTTATATATTTTATATATTTTATTTTATATAAATTATTTTATATATTTTATATATTTTATATTTATATATTTTATATATATTATATATTTTTATTTCTTATTATTATATTTGTTGAATAACTATTTTTGTGTAAAATTTACATGTCAGGTATCTTCGGCATTTTGATAGTTGGTAACTTGCACTATATGAATATTAATAAGATTTGGTTTAAGGACATAATATCAAGATGTTAGGGATCTGAAATGTAAGTTTGAGATTCTTCATACTTATTCCCATACAAACTTTGAATAGCGTGTGCAAAGCCAATTTAAAACCAAATGTGTTAAAACTTTTTGGGGACTATCTGGACCCAAATTGGCGTCGATTAAGCTTGAGGAGCAAATATTTCGAATTTGCATCAGCCTACTGGTCACTCCTTGCTAGAAATGAATCCTGGGAAATATTCAGCAATCCACAGTTGAGTCTGTTTCGCTTTTGAGCCGGTGCGGACTGCTGTTGCAAAATCCAAGGTGTTGAACCAAAATGAGTTCACTAACGTTCTTTTGGACCAATTCGCTTAAGGTTTGTTGATTGATTTTCACCCCATTCAGGAGCAATAACCAGTGGAATTGAACCGTTATGTGTAATTTCGGCCTTAACCATCACTAAAACAGGTTTTTTTCGTTGAGTGGCAGCCGTCGGAACTTCTACGGAACTTTACTGTCAATCAAACCCTATCGTGTTGTTTGTTTATGAATTTCAGAATAGTGAAGAGCCTTTTGTCCGTAAATAGGACGATGTTTTTCAACTTTGCTGCTGCCAAGAGAGCAATGCCTTAGCTCTTATCACTCGCTCCGTCTTTTGCTTGATTGTAAGATCTAGTTCTTGTTGGGGGGAGATACTCAAGTAACCCCCAAAACATCTTTTTGTTCAGTTATCTTGAAAATTTGTTATACAGGAGTATTAAGAATGAGCATGAGCATGAGCATGATTGACCGAGGTTGCTGCTCCGTTATTGCCAGATCAGCTGTTATTACACAGAGAACCAATGATGCTTGGGACTAACATACATCTTCAATGTGTAAAAACTGGAGATCCCAAACTAAAGCAATACCGGCGCCGGCCCCGTCCGAATGCAGGTCAAATAAGGAAAGGGTAGGAATATGTTGACATGATACTCGCTTTATTGGAAGCCGCGGAATCCACTGCACGTCCACGAGAAATCACTGGGATTTTGGATAACTGGATTAGGTAGCAGCAGGTGTCGTTTTGGTTAACGATAAGCTGTTAAGTTAAATATTTAAAAATTAGGAGTGATTTTCGATTTGAACCGATTTAAACCAACAGTAAGGATGCTATTGGGGCCACTCACAATGTGTGATTGTGGTTTTTCATTGGGAAAACAAAGTGATTTTAAATAATGCTAAAATGACGATTTTGACCGGTTTAAACCAACATCAAGGATGCCATTGGGGCCACTCACAAAATATGATAGTGGTTTTTCATTGGGAAACTAGGAGATGTTTTAAAATGCCGGAAAGCCGATTTGGACCGATTAAACCAACAGTAAGGATGCTATTGGGGCCACTCATAGAGAGTGATAGTGGTATTTCATTAGGAAAACAAGGCAATTCATCTCAATGCCTGAGAGCTAACTCGGGCCGATCAACACCAACAGTGAGGATGCCGCTGGAATCATCTACAAAATGTGATAGTGGTTTATTTGCGAACCACGACTTCTCATGCTCACTCAATCACTCGCGCAACGAACAATAGGCAACCGAAACAATAGACAAAACGCTACACCCGATAACAAAATATTATGGAACAACGTATCGACACAACCGATTCAACCGATTCAACTGATGGTCGACGCAAACCTATTAAAAAAGGACATATAGATACAATGGGTAACAATTACCTGTCTTGCGCCACGTCCTTCAGAGCACTTACTACTTCACGAGTCGCCTGTACCCAACTCCACAGGCGTCCGTCAAGCCTCTGGTACACCAATTCATCTCCATGCCCAACCGAAGCACCAATACTTAAAAAGTTTTGAAAAATAGAGGGATATTAGATATTGTCTTCAAAATTTGGTAGAAATGAACTATCTGTTGCCTGAAAAGAAACAAAACTAAGAACAAAGATATAAGAAGAATCCTTGCAGTCCCCCGGATGTTCGAAGAGCATAGCCATTCCTATGAAAGGATACTAAGAGTTATTGTTGCAGGTTGTCGATGGATGGTTACAACTTTGTGGGCACCATTGGCCAAATTCCACGAGTCATTCAAATTGCAAAATTCGCTTCAAATTCGATGGAAAATCTGTACATGGATCAATTCGACTTCGCGATAAGGAACCATAAGAAATCTTTTTTTTTTTGTTGGGGCGTAGAACCACTGTGTCCACTGAATTGAACTTTTGTGGTATACTCCTGTTTCCTACACACTTAGATTTTCTTACAGAAATCTGCAAAGTTTTACCGAATTCTCAACAGCCGAACGCTCGATTTTACGGATTTCGGTGAAAATTTACAGATATCTAAAAAAAGTACCGGATTTCGGTAAAATTTCACCGAAATCCGTAAAATCGGACTACCGAACGTTCGGCCGATGAGAATTCGGTAAAACCCCACAGATTTCTGTAAAACAATCTGAGTGTGTATTCTAATTCGCATCTTAATGCCAGATCACCATTTGTCAAACGACCAGCCTAAGACGCGTCTCCCAGTCAAGCAAAATTAAGTTTATAAAACCCACCACCTTTCCAGGATTTACAGTCCAAAATTCTTTGGGTTGCATATAGCCACTGTACAGAAATTTAAGTCTGCTCTTGTACAAAGCATCACAACTGCAGAGCAGATGTTTCGAGGTTTCACGTTCCATGTTACAGAAACGACAGATATCATTCTGAAACTGGCCAATGATTTTCAAATAATATCTACTCGGGCAATGTTCGGTTACTCCACACTCAGAAAATTTTACAGTATTCGGTAATTTTTTATCGTACTTTCAACAGCTGAACGTTCGGTAATCCGATTTACCGGATTTTGGTGAAATTTTACAGTATTCCGGTAAATATATTACCGGAACTTGTCAAACTTCACCGAAATCCGTCAAATCGGATTACCGAACTGTTCAGCTGTTGAAAGTTCGGTAAAAAATCACCGAATACTATAAAATTTTCTAAGTGTGTAGGCCAGTATAGGTACAAAAAACTCTCTTATTGAGCTCCAGAAGCTTTTTACTAATTGTAACATTTGGAATTATAAACCTTTTCGATTGAACACGCTTTGTGGTGGCCAACCAATTGGTCATCACCCTTTGCTCTTCCCAAGATTTTAATTCCATTTTTATGGCACAGTATGATATACCGCAGAATGGTTCTGGGCCAATAAACTGTGCATTTGAACCTTGTTTAGTGAGCTCGTCTGCCGTTTCATTGCCTTCAAAATTCCACAGTGTCCCGGAACCCAAAATAAATTTACCGAGTTCTCCTGGCACACCTTTCGCAATGGAAGAATGCATTCTCAGACAAGTTTGGATGTGCATTTATAATTACATAACGCTTTGAGTGCCGCTTGGCTGTCTGTAAAAATACAAATATTTGCATATCTATATTTCCTCTTCAGACAAACGTTAGCACATTTTATTATAGCAAAGATCTCCGCTTGGAAAACCGTTGGATAGTTTCCCATCGCCACTAAGATTTCTACTCCAGGGGCGAAGATTCCTGCTCCTATAAGAAATCTTGATCTCGCTAATAAATTGAACATGTTGGACGAGGGAGACAAACTTAAAGCTTGATTCCGCTTGAAAGTACTAAAACAATCATTGTCATTGCTAACAGCATCATACAATCTTCAGCTGAATTCGCTGAAACATTATTAGAAGAGGCTGTTTCATTACAAGAATGATTTGTTCAGAATGCTAAGTATATTCTGCTCATCGGAGCTCCGAGTTTGAATCCTTCGTCCTTTTTAATAAATATTTGTTTTTAGAACTTCCAGATAAAATTGAGAAACAATCTTTCGCAGAACAATGAAGAATCCCTCGTAATCAACAGGAAGGCTCTTAAACCAACCTACACTTGAATTCCTATTTTATTAGCAAATTCTTCAAAAGCCTGGGAATTCCGCATTGAATTTTCTCAGAGCTTTGAGATGTGCTCGTAATTTATCAGCTACACTGAAAATTTATTTCGTAAAATAGGTTTCACGCGTTTCTTAAACAAGGATTTTGTACATAGAACGAATGTCTCTTGTATAAAACATTCATAATGCTTTTTATCTGGTGAAATGCTATCATTAAAAAATTTTGTGTTTTGTGTTCCTGCTGGTATGGGCGGGAATAATTTATCTAACCCAAAATAAAAATTAATGCGCTGTCGAGAGCTAAAACTTCATGCTCATTAATCAAACATTTTTTCACGAGTCAGCGTGGCCTAGTGAGATCAACCACGGATCCAGAATCAGCGCTTTCCAAATATTCAGGTTCGAACCCCATGTCAGAATCATTAAAAAAAACGTTGTACAACTCCACGTGGTTACGCTTTTTTTGTTAATTACATTTTGAGTCGATAAAGTAGATCTGTCAGTCCTTAATGCAACCACCAGAGAGACGTTTCTTTTAAATTTGTGACCAAATATTCGTAGCTCTTTGTATTGTTTCCGTACAATGTACGAATGTTCTTTCTGTGTCAATAAAAGCTTCGTGCTTTTGACAGTTGCGCGTGCCATGAATTACGAATGTATCTTCATAAAAAGAACAAATCGGTTTCGTTGCAGAAAACAACGAATGGATTTGTGAGTATTACCTTCTATTTTGTAATATAAACTAAAATTCACTTTCAGTGTAGATATTCAGAGCTGTTACTAAATTTCGAAAAAAAATGATCTGCGAAATTCAAGCAACGCATTGCATTAGGTGCTAAGTAACAATGAGAGATTCTCTTTGTCGACTTTCTCTTTGGTTAATAGCTTGTCTATTAAACGATTTGGTGATGTTTTCAACGTATTGAATCCCTTATCACACTTTATACTATCGTACTGTATGTTGAAAATAGTTGAACATGTTTTTACATAGCCGTAGGAGCCCAAAGAGAAAGTCGACAAAGAGAGTCTCTCATTGTTACTGTTGTTTTGCTTGAATTCTCGACTTCTTATAGGAAATCTGCGAGAAGAAGTAGCAATTGCAAATAAATGTCTTTGGTACAACCTAGAAACACTGGGCGTAAGGTTAATTTGTCCATTGTAATTCGTTCTTTATACAATGTTCAACCCTCGAGTTGAGGGTGTAAGTCATTGAGAAACACTTATCTTCTAATTAAGTGCTACGATTAAGAAGCCTTTGTTGTGTTTAGCTACCTCGCTGCATTTGAGAGGAAGCTTAGTTTTTTATAAGACAGTTTAGCTCAATTTTTGATGGCACATTCATGCTAAATACAACTGGTTCAAATTTTCGCCACGAAATGTTTATATTTTTTGAGTGTGACGTCAAGAGTGCAAATCTGGTCGTTATTGAGTCCGTTTGTGGACTCTAGTTAATTAACTGAGCAAATGAATATGAAATTTACAGACAATTACATTTCATAGAATGTTAGCCGTTTTTCTTCGTAAAAAATATCAACTCGCGTTGTTCAATACTTCATGGAATGAATCTGCGACTATTTCAACAAGGACAAATCATGGTAATCAGGGTCTTCCCTTACCTCAGTCGGGAAAGGCGCAACTACGAAGCAATACCATGCTGGAGGTGACTGGGTTCGATTCTTGGTCTGGTCTAGGAATTTTTCGTTAAGGAAAATTTCTCGACTTCCTGGACAGAGGGGTATGATTGTACTTGCCACACAATCATACTTATGCAAAAATGGTACCTGGCATCGAAAGCTCTTAAAAAATATCTGTTGAAGTGCATTTAGAACACTAAGTTAAGAGCAAGCAATAAGCTTGACATGCTAAAAGAAGAAATTAAGGATAAATCCCCTGAGTAGAATTAGCTGCCGCGTCTGGAATTATTGAACTGCCATTTATTAGAGCAATTCATAAAATCCTTAACAGATTCTAAAAATTATCGTAACATAAGCAACTTTATTGTGTCTCAGATAGAATCAGAATTGTATCATTACTTTGAAGAAAATTAGCTCAAAACCCTTAAGATTTATCTCAACTTTGAACTAGCTTCACCCAAAACGAATTCACTTATAAATTTTAACTTGTCGTTACGAAGGTTACGGCCCAATATAAACGGAAACGGAACGTCCAATTATTTAGAGTAAGGTTGGATCGAACCAGTTCTCTGTTCTATACTTACTCAGACTTTTCTGCTTCACTATCAATGCGTTGGAGTCTTTAGGCTAGGCACTCAATTCGTCGTCGAAATCAAAATGATTTCATCGAAGTCAGCTGCGCCCCTAGGAAATTAGGTTCTCCCAACCAAGATTAATGGAAGAAAAATTGATCAATTTAGTTACGTCTTTATGAGGCTTTTTTTTTCTTTGCTTCTGTCAAAGACTTGGCTGGGACCAGGTTCGGTCCATCTCGCCTCCTTATGAGACTTGATGCGCACGACCAATATACTTTTGTTAACAAACACTCCACCTCTCACACCAGATGGCAACTTAAGATATAAGCTTACATTTCAAGGTAATTTGTAAGTGAATTTGTTGAGTTCATCACTAAAACTGTTTCCTCATCATGGAAATTTGGCATTGAATAATGGTTTCGAGTAGCATTTTTTTCCACGAATAACACACTTTCAACATATCCTTTAGATAGCGTGCAAAATCCAATCCACTAAATTCCACCTGCTGCTTCCATTTAAAATTCAGAAACTCACAATAATAAGCATTTTTTTGTCAGTCTTCCGTTCAAGCATAATTTGACAGGTAGTCATCACGATTGTGTTTTAAGGTTAGATTCGAATGCATTCGCTCTGCAGTGCTGTTTTGTACCTGTTATTGCTTTGTGTTTGCTGGGAACCTAAAATAGAATCAAAGTAGTTAATGAAACAGGAAAACACTCAAAATAAATTGTGGGTGCACTACTATTGAATAAAGTGAAACAGTCAAATTTTCAGAGGCTCGATCAACGACAAAACTAAAACATGAGTGGCAAGTTGCCTTCATTGAACCATCCAACATTGTTGTTCATTGCTCTTATCGCACTTTCACACTATCAAATTGCTTCGAAAAGGTAACACGACACTTCAGTTTTAGTTTTTGGGGATCTGCCTCTGAATATTCGACGTGTTTCACTTGAATAAAAAAGACTACCCAATCCGAAGGATCAACAGAATGTTTTCTTGTTAAAGTACTTAACGAATAAAATACTCACCGCGGAACAATAAAGTAAATTTTACTGGGATTTTCCCGAAGTTAAATCGGTTTAACAAAACTTTAATCAATCTTTTTTATAGAAGATCCCCAACACATCAACAATATTCTTCACAGAGCCCCAAAAGCTTCACTTTTTTTTTGAATTTCACTACCGCAAGCAACACATTTTGCGTACGAAATGACACTTGAAAGAAGTTTACATGTGCATGTATCCGACCGGTTATCTAGCGAAATTATCGGCCAATTTACGCCGAATCAGCAACTATTATACCTCACACTTAGCAAAACACCAATAACTGCCAAATTATCGACTTATTTTACTGGAAGAGCTGCGTTTAATTACACTTTTTAATGGAAAATTGTCGACAACAACACCAAACTCACCATACTCTGACACCATTCACAAAGTAAAAGCTATACAGGAGAAGAATGAAGAATGAAATGAAAACCAGCATTTGTCATATATTAACCGATTCTTTTTATAACATCGCAATTAACCGATCTTTTTGTAACATCTTTTAGGTCGCATATGAAGTTTGAAAGATGCATTGTATAACATGCTTTTGACATGATAATGTCTTACATAGGTAGTTTAAAGCATCACAACAATTCCATCCAACAAGTGTCAAACTAGCAGATTTAAGCACAGATCGAATTTGACAGTAATGTTTGTTATAAGTATGATGAATTTGTTTATGAATTCCAATCACTTTTTATAAATTGTTCATATCGAATAAAAAGCAGACCTAGCCCATTTTCAAGATATCTTCACAGTACAGTACAGTTAGAATGACCAAAAAATTCAATTTTTAATTTTGCAATAAAAAGTTAGTGAAATTAAAACTCCAAGTGTTTCTTTTCATCGTTTTTCGAAGACATCTTTTTCGCGCGCAGCAGGTATAAAGAAACGCTTAACCAAGAAGACCTATTTTCAACGTGCCTTTCTCAAAACTGCATTTTCGGAATTTATGCCGGTGATAACTCAAAAACTAATTATTCGATTGAGCTGAAGCTTATAGGATTTCTTAATTATAGTATTACCTTTTATATGAATTAAAAATTATTGTGATATTTTATTATTATATATGGAAAAGTGTGATAAAATGGCGGAAAAATGTGGATTTTTTCAAAAAAAAGTTACGCCATGAGTGCACTTTTTTTTTTACTTGTTTTTTTTTCATTCATCTACTAACTGTTAATGTAATCGATGTATTTTTTTGGGTTAGCAGGTTTCAGATCAAAACTGCGACCAGGAGAGCCGGCACAAGTAAAATACAACGACTTTTTCAACGCACTCTAACAACCGCCATTTTGTTGAAAAAAATTGAAAAATTGAATACTACATGAATATACTTATAATTGTAAACAAGTTTCGATTGATTTCAGTAAAAACTTCCACTTGAATTTTTTATTCTAAAATGAGTTTTTTTCTCGTTCTAACTGTATGTATATCCCCCCTTAAGAAACGGTATGCAATAAGAATCATCATCAGCACACAAGAAACGTCAGTTTTTCTAAAATTTCTGGAGCCAAATGATATTTCACTAAGAAGATACTCTTATATGGCTATTATGATGTTATAATAACTAACTCAAGTAATTTGCAATGGACCATATTGAATATGTTATAAGACTGCTCTTAAGAAGTAGGGTTTATATGCTAGTAATGGACCCCTTAGTAGAAGCTTTGAACATTTTCGATGTATTCCATAAGAATTTTATTAACTATTTGTACAACAATCCCACATTTGATGAAAATAACTAGTTATTTACACAAAATTATAGTAAACTCTATTTTTGAGGCTAGGTTTTCCTTGTAAACATCAATAATTTGCGCTGATCATAATGTGCCTTTTTTGGACCCATTTGCTTATTTTGGACCCGGGTCTATAATGCGCATTATAGACCCGGGTCCAAAATACGCATATCAACTAATTTGATTAAAATGATTGTTCTGACGCTGCTAAACCAATTTGTTATCTCGTTTACGTATTTGTTATACGATGTCTATAGACAAATAGGGTAACGCATATATTTTGGACTTGTATATATTATAACCACCTTCAAATAGAAAACATTCTAAACACATCCAATGTGTTACAACACCTGTGTTGAAATCTATCTAGCTACAATCTAGGTATTAAATAAAACTATTACAATCTGTGATGCAGTTCCTCATACTTTCAGGGACGATAGGGAATGATATTTGAGGAAAAAAATGTTCAACGCAGATCGTCAAATCTCATATTCTACGGAGTTATTGAACTTTTATTTTTTTGGTACATGGTAGTCTTAAATTGGCTGTAACTCAAAATTATGTTATTTAGCAAGATTCTATTTGGACTGCCGATGCCAAACAATTGGCGTAACCGTAGCAGAGATGACTATCTGGTAACTCTTCTAGAAAAAAAACATAGCTGTTTTCCGGAAGCCACGTGGTAATGTTTCGAAAACATTTGAGCTATTACATTCTTCTCCTTGGACACCAAGCAGCGCGGTAATCAAGTGTGCTGTGCGTCCTGCGCAGACATTACCACGGTTGGGTTGAAATCAGGCACAACATTTTGCATTCAAATAAAAAAAAAACTAAGCAAGATAGAAAGTTTGTGTCAAACAAAGAGATGTAGAAAACGTTTAAAGCCATATTTTTGTTCTATCAACCACTGCTGTTTTATTTTAAAACATGAAAAAAAAACCTTAAAAAATGAGAAGTTTAACATATTTTTATCCCTAAGACACTAAATTACAACAACTCAACATTTAAATGTAAATTTTAAGTAGATAACTTTCTTAGCTTTCGAATGAACACACCTAGATTTTTTTACAGTAATCTGTAAAGTTTTACCGAATTCTCAACAGCTGAACGTTTGGTAATGCTTTTTTACAGATTTCGGTGAAATTGCAAACGTGAAAATTTCCCCAAGTAACCACGAGGCTGTAATATCATGCATATATAGGGCCTATGTATTACATCTAGTGCATCATTGAAGTTGGATTAAAGCTGAAAAGGGCTCCACATCGAGCTAATGCTATATCTTTTGTAATGTCATAAGACATTGCTAAAGTAGCATTGCTGTATTGGTAATGCATCACTACATTATTAAGCTAATCTAACGCTTCATTACTTGACAACTGACGATCCCGCAATACCGATGTTGATTTTGGGTTGATTAAGTGCAATAATATAATGCTTGTGGTTACTTGGGTCTGATCCAATTTTGTGATCATAAACAACTTCTTCAATTCTGCGTTCTTTATGCGTTCAGCTCGTTTTTCCTTAGATTTAGTTTTTTCCTCAGATTGATTACTTCATTAGATGATGCTGCATACGAACCTTCACGATACGGCTGGGAGAGATCATCCAGATTATCCGTATTTCAATTATTGAATATTCCTCATTTCTTATGAAATACGTTTCTAAACAACCATTATAAAAGAGGCGTACTAGGCAATGACTAAAAGCCTCTATAAAGGCAAAAGCACCTACATGAATTTTGTTCCAGTCTTCGACCTATAGTACAAAACTTGTAAGGTTTGTACAAATGGGTCGAAAGCGAGTGCTGGTCCTAATTGCCAACTCCAAAATGCCACCAAATTCATCCATTCTGATCACTTTGTATTGGAAGACTTTGCGTTGCGTTTGGTAGCCCTTGTTTGGTAGACGTTACGTTTGGTAGACGGGCCGTTTGGTAGACTTCTCCTAGCTCTTCCAGACCAGCTTTTCCCGAGACAATACTTCACGGTAGAGCATGGAATTTAATACTGTTTGCACGCCTGTTTTATCGGAACATTGTTTTGAATCGCTCGAATTCACTGTTGCACTTCAGATTCCATATAAGTATGCTTACATTCATTAATTTTTCCCATTTTGATCAACAATTTCCAATTTAGACGGTGAGCAAAAAATAAGTTCAGTTTGCTTACAAAAAGAAATGAGGGGTTGGAAATAGGCAACAAAGCACTTCCAATCAGTCGTATAATGGACCCTCAAAGTTTTATACATTTTTTACAATTTGCCATTGTTTTTATATCTGCATAGTAAAATTGAATATAAGTACTTAGTATTAACGTGTTGAAAATGCCTTTTTATTATCTACAATTTATTTATATGATCAGTTTACTTTTTTCTCTCCTGTAACGAAAATACTTACAATCACTGTACCATGCAGTGCTCAGGTAAAAATAATTAATAATGATGTTTTATGTGTGAAATTTGTGAGGAATCATATTCTCACCTTTGTTTTAGTGTTAATACTATGTGTTTTAACTGACAATGCTTAGGTTAAATACGATAATAACGAAACAATTGCAAAAATATGGCAGGGTGTCCATTATACGCACAGGGTCCATTATACGCATACAATCCGGGAAAGGCGCAACTACGAAGCAATACCATGCTGGAGGTGACTGGGTTCGATTCTTGGTCTGGTCTAGGAATTTTTCGTTAAGGAAAATTTCTCGACTTCCTGGACAGAGGGGTATGATTGTACTTGCCACACAATCATAGTTATGCAAAAATGGTACCTGGCATCGAAAGCTCTTAATTAATATCTGTTGAAGTGCATTTAGAACACTAAGTTAAGAGCAAGCAATAAGCTTGACATGCTAAAAGAAGAAATTAAGGATAAATCCCCTGAGTAGAATTAGCTGCCGCGTCTGGAATTATTGAACTATCAAAATACCGAAGATACCTGACATGTAAATTTTATACAAAAATAGTTATTCAACAAATATAATAATAAGAAGTAAAAATATGTAATGTATATAAAATATCTAAATAAAAAATATATAAAATATATATAATAATATAAATAAAATATAATACATAAAATATATGAATTTAAAATATAAAAAACATATAAATAATAAGAAAACAAAAATAACAATAAAACATCATACCTGAAGTGTGTATTTTATGTTTTATTGAATAACTATTTTTGTATAAAATTTACATGTCAGGTATCTTCGGTATTTTGATAGTTGACAACTTACACTATTTGGATGTATATAAGATTTGGTTTAAGGACATAATATCAAGATGTTAGGGATCTGGAAATGTAAGTTTAAGATTCTTCATACTAATTCCCATACAAACTTTGAATAGCGTGTGCAAAGCCAAATTGAAACCAAATGTGTTAAAAAATTTTGGGGACTATCAGGACCCAAATTGGCGTCGATTAAGCTTAGGGGAGCAAATATTTCAAATTTTGCATCAGCCTAATGCAGGAGTTCAAAAATATTTGGGCTCAAGCGTCCAAAAAATGCGATGCAACACTTGTCCGGAACTTGATGAAGAGCATTCGATCCAAAGTTCGAAAATTCGGGAAGGAATAACTTAAATTTCATCCGGTCTTCATTATGTTCAAGTTTAGCTCGTACAATAAAGGATCAATTTTTTGTATGAATAAAATATCGGTTTTCAACATAATTTGAAAGAAAGTTTGTGGATAGCTTATTTTCGATACACTCCTTATTCAAAAGCACTACATCTTTGTTTGTGATGATATTTTCAAACTAAGGCCAAAATAAGCATAAAAAGCATACAGGTAATGCAAAAAAAAAACTCAAATCGAAATATTGGCTCTACAGCCCTTATCATGAATTACTCGAAATTTATATAATAAACTAATGAGTATGCACTCAATCATTTTTGACCATTTTTCGACCGTCCACCCTTTAGACTATCACGTATCCGCTCATTATATAAATAAGACACATCCTTCCTCTTTCTGCAGAAAGTACACACTACAAAGGCAAATCCCGTTTGAACTTTTCCACCCCCATCTTGTTGAACGCTAGAGATCCTCTGAACAGAACCAAAAACAGCTGAAAATAAACCAATTCACACTAATCAACCCCATTGTCCCTGGTTTGTTCCTTTCATAAAGCCGCCCCATGACATGATGGAGCAGCTGCCTTGAATCCAGTCGCCCTCACCGTCGTCGTTGGCGTCGCTGGGGAAAATGTCACGGAAAGAACTTTTTAATTACCAAGAGTGGTGTGCGGTCTTCCCTGTAATTTCCCATTCAATCTTGTGGCATCAGGCCTAATACACTGGCGCAAAGTCGGTGTACGTATCTATCGCGAAAGGTGCCCATACAGGCGGTGGTAAAAATAATTTAATTAATACCCAATTAAAATGGCAAAATATGTTGTTACTTGCAGAATTCATGCAAGCGAGTAAGTGAGGTGATTTGGAGGCCATGGAAAGAATGTTCCTTCGCGAAAGAAATGGGCGGATTGAGAAACACAGCAGCATCTTTGTATGGGGACAGCTGCTTGGGGATGCGATCATGACGTAGCAACGGTGACAGATGGAAACAATTTTTCATGGCAATTTCTCCGACGTTCCGTGCATGCTCACGGTGCCAATTGCGATGGAAATGCGTTGGGAAAATTAGCGTGAGACTTCCTCCATCCTTACGTTGTTGAAGAAGCCCCCAATCAGTTTCGTAACAAACATCCGGATCAGTTGCCATTGTTCGGCCGAGATTCTCTAACCAGAGAGAAAAGGGCTTCCCAAAACGCAAATACATTTAACGCGACCGGTCATAATCGGTCAGCTTGGAAAGATCCACATCCGATACGTACGTAATAGCCATATAGCTAACCTAGATGGTTTATCCGTAGCGTTTACTCCTCTTTTGCGTGTTTTGAATAAACGATGGTGACGCCTCGCGTGGTGCAAGCACACACATGTTCACGCCGGCTCACCAATAACCCATTAATCCATCAATCAATCTGTCAATCACTGACCGACCGGAGAGCATTTTCGGATATGTGTTGAATTAGTCCATAAACAAAGCGCGAGACGCACGACCGAAATCTCATCATCAAGTTGGCCACGCATCGGCATCGGGTCAGGTAGGCAGGCAGGCTCAGCGGAAGATTATGACGTCTCGTCGAATGGGAAGCGCGCGCGTAACGAGCTGTTATGGTGGTGATCGAAAAATGTAACTTTTTGTTTTGCGTTTTTGGATGTTGTAATCATTTCGATGCTTCTGATGATGTACGCCTGGACACTGGCCCACATTGCCTTCAATGTTATCTCATATTTTTGAACATTTCTTTCCAAAGTTTTGTAAGATACATAGCTATTAGCAAATAAGAAAATATTAATTAACTGACAATCTCATACCGTTTACCGAATTGATCAACTAAGGCAAGGCTATGAGGGAAATCTGTTGAAGCAAATGCCATTAGTCGTAACAACCTTTGCTCTTGAATGGAATAAACTGTCGTAGCGACCTGATCCCAAACAAATCCTGTTGCCTTTCGTTGATGCCTTTTTCCAGGTAAAATCACAGAAAATAAATTAAATGTGCTTGAATGTAAACAAACTCCGCTCCGTTCCCGGTGCATTTCTATCTAATTAGCAATTCTGGAGACGTAAACTTATTTTGTAAACATTGACTGTTTCTTGATCCCCGGTATTATTGACTGCTGCAAAGGCACTTCAATTAAAAGTTCCCAGAAATCATCTCCAATCCAGGTATTAGTTTCACCCCAACCCTAACCCAAACCTCTCGAACAGCCCATCTTTTCTACATACCGTGGCATTTACGGTCCAACTGAAACACGTACTTCGAACACTTCCTCGATTGTTAAAATGAGTGTATTTTCGAACCCACCAACTTCCGTTCGAGTTTTTTTGTTTTCTAACTGAACTACGAGAGACCCACAATGAAAAGTGAAGCCCTACTTGCTGCCCGAGATCCCTATCATTCCAACCGAGTGCGCGACGCAATTTCTATGCTGCACCTGATGAACATCATCAGATAAGTCGGCAAGCAACAGTGCGCATCTAAACATAGCGTTTATCAATTATCAATAATTACCCATAAGCGGATACGTTAGTGAATTGTTATTGTCGGTTGGGTTACGCGCAGACCGCGATGATGGACGGAATCGTCGCCAGTACTGGGTTGGTACGTGTTTCCCTTTCTAATAAGGGGAGCGTCGTCGTCGTCGTCGTCGTCGTCGGCATTGGCGTAGATCTTGTACCGTAGACAGACGATTGCCGGCCGCCGTCGTGCGGTGCGGTGTTGGGATAATTATCAGTTTTGTCACTATCGGTTTTCATTTGAGATGAGGCAGTTTGCGCACATGGTTTGTTGTTGTTGTTTGTTGTTGTCTTTGCTGGTTAAGAGCAGTGCGAATGATAAGTGGAGCATTTTGGCGATTGTCGCGAACGATATGAAAGCGTGTTTGTGACGACCGGAGCGAAACAAAGACTCGTTCTACGGTGGCTGAGTTGTTTGATTGAATCAATCGTCAACTTCGAGCAACGTAAGTGGGCAGCAAGTAAACAACTCCAATTTTAGAAACATCAGGATTGTTGCACCTCAACACCGAAACACCTCACTGGATTCCTATGGTAACACGATGTAATGGCAGCTATGTTTTGCTGGGTTTGAACAATTTACACACAAAAAATGTAACATTTAAATGGGAGATGAACCAGCCCAGGGCTAAAACTCCCGATAATCAAGGAATTAAAACAAAAACATGTAAATTTGATTGCTTTGAGACTTCCTTTATGATTTATGTTCCAATCATTTAGAATGAAACTTAAAATCATATTTTCAACCTAACTTTTTATTAAAAATTTGTGACTGACTTCTATTTTTTTCTACACTGAAAACTAATTTTCGTTTATATTACGAAATTCAAAGGTAGGACTAACAAATCTTTTCGTTGTTTTCTGCAATTTTTAAGAAGCTACCTCCGTATTTAATGCCACACGTGCAACTGTCACAAGCACTAAGCAGTTGTTGACAAAGAAAGAATATTCCTAGACTAACATTTCAAAGGGGCGGTATTCCAAAATCACGAAACCGAGAAAACTGTAGGCAAAGAATGGAAAACGAAAATCAAATCCTATTTTCCATAGAAAGCTCAAATGAACCATTTATTATGCTCACATCTTGTATAATAAAGCAGTGCTTAACCTTTTCACACAATATATGCAGAAATATGTTTTGTTGAGCTAAAAATTCATAAAACTAAAAAAACACCCTGCTTATTTTTAGAGTGTTGTTATGCCTAAGGTTTTTCGCCTGTTAAACTGCCGGCACTGGAAATACGCCGTTAAATTATGACATTCTGGCATCGTGTTTGTTATTACGCCTACGCTGTTCAGCCACATTAATCAAGTGGTGAGGAATTACGACCCAGTGTTACCATACCAAAACAGTTAATTTTGCTAATTAGATGAGTCTAGGTACGACTAAGAAAATAAGAGGTAAGTGATCCTATCTAACGAACATTGTTCTCACTGTACTATTTGTATTGCGGATTCTTAATCATGTTTTTACAGTCATGGACATAGATAACGCGATGGAATCAAAGCTTCGACATCTAATTAGAAGACCTGAGGGCTGGATGCATTTTGGTTTACATGCCCATGGAGGATTTTATACCTGTTCTGTGCGTTAAACATAACGTCGCTAGTAGTGCAATGTATAGCGGATGTGATGCACTATACAGCGCACTACTAGCAACGACGTTAGGTTTAACATACAGATCGGGAATAAATTCGAATGTCGCTAGTCGATGATTACGGTTTTCAACTCAACAGATAATACTTTTGTGTACATAATGTTCTGCGTATATTTTCGTTTAGAATCCTAACTGTATTTAAATTCAATTGCATGAAATAGCATTAAATAATACCTTTAAAACTCAGTCAAACTCGTAAAAAATGGATACCATACAATAAAAGACTTTTCAAATGTAGCTAATAATTGAAAGATTTTAGATGTATTAAACAATCAGAAGCGAGGTATATTTCTCTTAAATTCATAGCAAACGTATTCCTGTTCTCTACAGCTGCTACGTCAACTCGTATATTAGGAGTTTTTATTATCATAATCCAGATCATCATCGAAATTTGCATCTTCAATCGCAGTCTTCACCTTCCAACCACGCTCCAGGCTCTTCAGCATCGCCTCATAATACATCTTATTCCCAACGAAGGGCATTGACTTCTTAAGATCCATCAGCTTTTCTTACGGCAGCGGAATAGGTTCCAGTGGATTTTAAAACGGCAACGGTTCATTGTTTATGGTATCGTTATCACAAATCCTGAATTGGTAGGAATAAATGCTGAATCTGTAGACGAATGCATTCTTCTCTGAACGTCACGGAAGCATCTTGGCGATAAGCTAGCACCATTGGCACTGGTATAGAAGAATTCTATCGAGGGAGATTTTGAGGAACAAATTTTAAGAAATGGATCGGTTTGTATTGAAAGTTTTTACCTTTCAGGTCCGTACAGGAAATTTGCCTTATGTGGTTAAAATGGGTGCAACTGCCGGACGAATTAAATTCGGAATCTGTGGGACCTCCACGTGAAGGAGTTGAAGGAATATGAAGGTTCTCATATATAACCTCATGTGCACTCAAGCTGAATTCTGTTCCGCCGATAAAACCAGCAGTATCCGTTGTAGCGTCTAAAAATTACTGCGATAAGAGCACACTAACATACTGTAAACAGCTACTGACTTGATAAATTCTCGGCACTTTTTGACATTTTCCGATTGGAATTTGTTCTCTTCAACGCGAAGCAAAATCAATCTCGATGATTATCCTTAGCAACCTATCGACTGCGTAACAACAATCAATGGAAATCAACAACATTATGTCCACGGCGTATTTGCAATTTAATATTTCAATGAGCGACAACATGCGGCGAAATTACATCTGCTTAGTGATTAGGGCGTAATGGCTATTTCCAAGTTTTGATAAAATAAAAGTTATATTTACGCATAAAATCCGTAAATATATGCTTCAAGCTCAAGTCGAAATAAGTATATGATGATTAGAATAGTGTTTGCTTGAAATATTAAACTATTTGCCAGAATTTCAAGTTAACTGAAAAAAAGAGGCGGAACCGTTTAATAACTAGAGCAATGTGTGATCCGGAAGAACGCCATAAATTATTTTTCTTGTTTAAGGAGTTGCCTAATTGATTTTAATGTGATTGTCAAGGTAAATGAGTTGTTCTGAAATCGTTCAATCAAAGTATAATACAACATGATTTGTTTACATTTTGGCTCTTCCGCCCTTTTCAAATGTTAGTCTAGATTAATTCATTCTACGAAAACAATACAAAGAGCTACGAGTCATTTGTTACCAATAAAGAAGAAACGTCTCTCTGGTGGTTGCATGAACGACTGAGAGATCTAGTTTATCGGCTCGAAATATAATTGAAAAAAAAGCGCAACCATTCGGGATTTGAACCTGCATTTATTATATTTTTTCGGGAAGGGGAAAAGCCAAGGTGGAGATATCTTTTGCAATTGTTGCCATATATCCACCTCAGATAAAATCAGAATCAAGAGAAATACAATTTCATCCTTAACCTTTTTACAAAATCAAATTTTATAATTACTTGGACATTTCCCTATTTATATGCATTTTTAATTAAAGACAACAAACCTCCAACAGTCAAAACTGACTGATATTGAGGTATTTCGATGACGGAATATTTGCATTCAAGGTAATTGTAGAACTTTAAACTACGTGCTCAGTATATACCCTTTTAAAGCTTTTTTAAATCTATGAAGAGGAACGATGTTTGAAATATTTGCTGGTAAATTGTTGAAGTATACTATGGCACTAATCGTAGATAGTTTGTTCTTGGTGCTGGTATGCGCAAATTATCGATTGAACGTGTCTCGTAGCTATGAATGTCACGGCTATTTTGCAAATTCAAATTATTTTTGATGAGGTTGTTCTTCACTTTGTAAATAAACAATACTGCCTCATAGAATTTAATTTAATTGAAATTCAATATTAAATTATTCAAATATAGATCAACTGTCCTTGTTTCAGGATTATTATATTGCTCCCAGAATATTACTCGCATAAATTTATTCAATGTAATTGTTATTTTGTTTATTAAGTACGTTGGAGCATTTTGCCAGATTATATTCATATATGTTATTTGGTGGTGTACAAGCATTTGCTTTCTTTTGGTCGTAGCATATAACTAGTTCTCCTAAGCATTCCTAGAAATTTAACTATTTTTGAATGCATGCTATCGACATGACTATTCCATTTTAAATTTTGTTGAATCACTAATCCTAAATAAGCATGGGCATGTTATTAAATCTGTTGTACTCACTAGGCCATGATGACTCGTGAGAAGTTACTTGACTATTGTGCACAAGCTTCTAACTCTCCACGCTCAAAACTGCCTCTCTTTCATTTGTATTACTGTCCCTTTTTTTCTCACGGAAAAGTTACTCAGTTTTCGTAAAAAGTGGAACAACTCATCAATTGAGTTGTTCCACTTTTTACGAGAATGATAACTCGAGAATAACAGTTCATGTCACGTTGACTTTCATTTCTATTTTGCGATAAATTATTGCTTCCCATCATCCCAGCAGGAACGCGAATATTTCTAGACAAAATCGTCAAAAGGTCGAAAGTAACATTTGTAAACAATGACTTAAAACGTAAACTTCCTGGAAATGCCAGGTTGCTAACATCTACATCCACTACCAACGGGAAGGTAATATTTCCTTGTATCTATTTCTGGTGCTATTTGGTTCTTGGGAGCAAGCAGATCCCAGAAAAATACGCTAGAAGTCATTGTTTACAAATGTTACTTTCGATCTTTTGACTATTTTGTCTAGATTTATGAGTACGGCCGAGGAGAAGCAGCGATTGGCTGGCCTTCACGATTCATTTTGTGCAGAGGTGTAATGATATCATTTTCTTAGATGACAAGCAATATGGAATGTTTCATACAATTTACGAGACATTGGTTCTTTGTACAAAATAGATGTTTACGAAACGAGTGAAAGCTAATTTACGAAAATAAATTTTCAGTGTAGTTAGAAAAAAATTAAAGCTTTACTACCTTATTCTCACTTACTTTACCAATGAGACCAAGCACTGGGCAAACATAGGATCGTACACGATAGCGGATATCGGTAAGGATTGAGGCGATATATGTACAATAAACATGTAGTTAAATGAACGTATGCACGTATATCGCCTCCACTTAATATACATTTCCGCTATCATAAAGTTTGTCCACGTTTAATTTCGGACACTCAACAAAACCGATTGTTTATTTCACAATAATAGAATTATATCAACATTAGAAACAGTTGATTAAGATGTTAATGCTCCTCTCTGTAAAATTCTCCAACTTTCTCTGGTTCCACCGCCATCAAGTTTCGGACGGTATCCTCAGAAACGCCCGCCGTAACGATTTTCCATCTTCTCTTGAAACCATCGATACCTTTTGTTTTCTTCTTAGTTCCGAAGAGTTTCCGCTTAACTAGAGCCCAGTACTTCTCAATTGGGTTCTGGACAATTTTGTGGAATGCCTGTTTTTGGCACATATTTCACCTTTTGTATCTCATACCATTCCAGAACGGATTTCGCATAGTGACACGAGGCCAAAACATAGCTGGAGAGTCCTGATCAACCGCTTTTGCAGACATTCTTTCTCGTACACATCCTTATTGATAGTGCCGGTAGAGACGAAACTTTTAGATTTTCGACCACAACTACATATGGCCTGCCAAATTTAATACTTCCTCGGGAATTTGGACACCTTCTTTGTCCGGAAATGTTCGGCAACGGCGTTCCTTAAAAAGCCAGACCCAGAAGCTGTTTAAAGGCTTCGAGTACGTATGTTTCGTCGTCCGTTGTGATGCAAGAAAATGTAAAGCTTCTTAGCACGACTTTTTGCAGTGAAATTTTGCTTGAACGCCTTCAGTACTTTTTTGTGTATGGCTTTAGTTCTTGCCTCTCAAGGGGGTGCCCTTCACCTTGCCTACCACGCACTGGGCACGTTAGGCATGAAATTGTCTGCTTGATCGAATGCCGCCTTTCAAACATGCCCTACGCTCAATTTCAACTACTTCTATTCAATTTCACAACCTGCCGTGCTCTTACTTATCAATACTTTCTCTTCACATCTCTGGTGCTAGCAGAAATTACTGTCCACTAGAAGGGTTGCATGTTGATAAGAAGGATTGACAGTTCTTAATACTGCTTGCTGTCGAAAGCAGGTATTTTTGCAGTAAGTTTCATAGGCTGTCAGAAGTTTAAAATATTTCTTTAATATAGATAAATTATGGATAGTAAAACGTAAATAATTCACACAACGTAGGGTCAAAAGAAGATGTATCGCAAGAAATATAGTTCAGTTTGTAATCTAAACGCCGAAGAATAATGTGTTAAACTTAAAACGTATTATAAAGTTTCAAAAAGTTGTTTGAGTTGGTGAATCTTGTGGTGCCCAATTTCCCCCGTTAGTGTCCGAATTGCCCGTGTATGACCCCAATCCCTGTCGGAGATCATGATCCTGCCCTATCAAGAATATTTACAATTTTTTTAAATTCATATTTCTATTTCAGTTTTGATTCAAACTCAAGAACTGAAACTCAGAACTGAAATTTAGAACTGTAATGGACTATTTCAAGCGTCATCCTTCAGAATCACTCCGAGATGTGGCGAAAAAACTAAGTACTTTGGAAACTAAGGCTATACGTGCCAACGAGAGAATGGACCTGCAGACTCGTCGGAAGCAAAAGCAGCCAAAACAAAGCACCAAACAGGCTGATTCTGTGAAACCGAGGACTCGAAAGCTTATGACAAACTGCTGAACAAAAATCGGGCTGTTTTATCCTGGACGATGAAACCTACATAAAACTCTATTATAAAACTCTGCAGGGACCACAGTTTTACACCTCGCCGAAAGGAAAGGATGTTCCTGAATCAGTGAAAACCATTTACACCGAAAAATTGAGCAAGGAGGTAATGGTGATCAAACAGCATAACAAGCCTACAATTTTTTGGCCTGATCTTGCTTCCTGCCATGACTTTCAATATGCACCAGAGTGTTACAAAAGGTACAATGTCGTATTTATATCAAAAGACATCAATCCACCAAACTGCCCAGAGATTCGCCCTATCGAAACTTTCTGGGCTTTGACGAAAGCGAAGCTGAGAAAACACATGTAACCAGCGGATAGTGTTGAAAAATTTAAGAAAGTGGCCAAAGTGGTGAAAATGGTAGGAGAAATCACTGTGCAGAAGCTTATGAGTAGTGTTAAAGGAAAAGTTAGAGAACTCGCCTACCCTACGAAAAATCAAGCAAATTGAAATAAAGATGGAAAGAAAACATTGTTATTTACTATGTTTGAGAATTAAATAATCAAAAATCACAGGGTGGTCTTTCTTATCGGAGATATAGAGTGTGTTTATATTTTTCAGAACAGTCTATATATTACTTCCCCGCAGTAGCGATCGGACATTGAAAAAGCTAAAAATTCTGACGATACATGTACAATTTCCTTCGATTTACCCCGATTAACCCCAAATTTGGAATGTGGAGAGGTGTTCTATTTGCGACACATGTACACCTATAATCTTACAATATTCGTTTCAAATTCACCAGGGAACGGAGCTAAATGTTATTTGTGTGATGAAAGCCAAGCAAGACGAGAAGTGGGATCATATCTGTTTAATTTCTTGACAAAATTACCGAAAAACATAAAGTTTATCAACTGCTTCTCTGACGGATGCTTCGGACAAAAATGCTTTACTGTAATTTGTAGTATGTATTCGGCATTCATGAATGTATGTGTAGAGCAGAATCGAAACATCGGTATCACACAAAACTTCATGGTAAGTGGACATTCGCACATGGAATGTGACAGTGTTCTCTCATCCATTGAACGCGTTAAGAAAAAGTACATAATCTATCACAATCGAAATACCTAAGGATTGGGCAACATTCATCAGTGCCATTCGTCGCAAGGTTCCCTTTAAAGTGATCGAAATGAATCAAAAAGATTTCTTGGCACTTCAAGATTTGGACATTTGTTTCACAAAACCTCCCAGTGACCCCCATGTGTTTCAGGTACAAAAAAAACTTTTGGGTTGCATCGAATTCAAATATGAGGCATCAGATTCGTACTGATTGCAGTATACATTTGAAGAAGCAAATAGACCACTGTTGTTATGCCAACCCAGTCAATAGTGAGCCATTTTTTAAACTGGGCTATCTCGTGCCTCAGCTACTCTATCTCACTATTACGTGTGTCAGGCATAATGTCAGTGATGGTATAAAGGACAGAAGAATTCTACTTACAATAAGAATTTGTGCTTCCGGTCCAGTACAAGTGAGCGGATCGATAGTAGATGTCTCCGGGGATGTCGAAACGGAGAAATGACGCTCCAAGTTACTCTAACAGTTGCAACACGTGATGCGGCATTTCTAAATTCGATGTAGCTACGGCGTTCAGATGGTTAGGTCCTCTAGCTGTGTACGTGATCCGCGAAGGTCTTTTAACTCCAATCACTTTATTATACACTCATTTATCCCACTTCTGACACCAGTCAATGGATTTTTCTTCTATGTTCACTTTTAACGTAGGACACGTTTCTCTTTTCTATTCCTGTATCGGAGCGCCGTTTTAAAATTTCTGAAATCAACTGCGTTACGCAGGGTGAACGATAATATCTCCTTACTGACTCACAGCAATTTTATGATTATTTCATTCGAGAGGTAGAACATCAAAGCGGAATCCCTGTTGCTAACTTAATTCATTACATTTGTTTAAACTAATTAAAACTACTTAAAAGAAAAATGTCTAGACACCATTGGTCAAAAATTACATCATATTTGCGCCACGCTCTGACCACCCATCAGTTCTCGCTGTGCATTAGCCTGGGACACGGACATATGAAAGAAAAAAAATATTCGCTCCCCGATGATTTTTAGAAGCCTTTTGGGTCCCATAATAGCTGTGCAGAATTTCAGCTCGATCGGTGAAACTATATTTTTGCTCTCGAGGTTTTAATTTTACATCGGATTTTATATGGAAAAACTTACTTTTACATTGAATAATCTGGCGAGGTGACCCGTTGCCATCTAAAAATAAGTGAACCAAATTTTCTTCTTGGAAATTTTCCAAAGAAACTTTTCTTTCAAGACTGCAAAGCGATCTGACGATTGTGGAAAAAGTTATTGAGCTAAAACTGATTACAATCCAAACGATCGGCTCATTGAACTGTTTTTCCTAACAACACTGCCACCTGCAGCATGGCCTGTAGCCTGCTGCTGTCGGCGCGAAGCAACCACGTTGTTGTGGGGCGTTCACTCGGCATGGAGGAAAGCCAATGTCATGCGCATAGTATCGTTGGTTTGGCACACGCTTCCGGTATAGTGGACCTATTATTTTTAACGGGGTCAATTATTCGCAATTTTTTACATGTTTTTGCACAAAATTTATCCCAACAATTAAACATTTTAACGAATAACATCGAGAGTAGAGTAAGTAAATATCTTTTTCAGACAAAATATTGGTACAATTTACAAAACTGGTACATCTGGACTTTGCAAAAAAATCGTATTTTAGTCAATGTGCCGCTACTAAGACTTCAATACTTCATTTAACTTTAAACCCATTTTAACTTTCATTTTAACTTTACAACCATTTGAGCCACTTCTTCGATGCACTCTGGGATGGCATAATGCTTCAAATAATTATAATAAAACATCACTTGAAGCGCATCCCTTTTTGTTGGTATTATTTTGGGTTTGAACTAGTTTAAAACTAGGCCCACAAAAGGAATCGACACTGTTCGATTTTCTTCAAGCAACAGATTATAATTCGAACTCGCAACGGAAGCTTTGTATAACTTCGTTCAAACGGAGTCAACTGTCAAACTGTTCTATTTGCATGATAACGGCTTTCCTCCATGCCGAGTGAACGCCCCACAACAACGTGGTTGCTTCGCGCCAACAGCAGCAGGCTACAGGCCATGCTGCAGGTGGCAGTGTTGTTAGGAAAAACAGTTCAATGAGCCGTTCGTATGGATTGTAATCAGTTTTAGCTTAATAACTTTTTCCACAATCGTCGGATCGCTTTGCAGTCTTGAAAGAAAAGTTTCTTTGGAAAATTTCCAAGAAGAAAATTTGGTTCACTTATTTTTAGATGGCAACGGGTCACCTCGCCAGATTGTTCAATGTAAAAGTAAGTTTTCCCATATAAAATCCTATGTAAAATTAAAACCTCGAGAGCAAAAATATAGTTTCACCGATCGAGCTGAAATTTTGCACAGTTATTATGGAACCCAAAAGGCTTCCAAAAATTATTAGGGAACTAGAATTTGAATTTTGACCCAGCCTACTGTGCATCCGTATGCGACAGACATGTTCTGGTAAGCAAAGGCTAAGGGAAATGTCAAATCCCGCTCGAACCGCGTCGGATTGCAGTTCCCACCCAAGTAACACAACTTGTTATGTAATGATCAAAAAATCATCTTTGAGACATGATCTCGTGTATTTTTCTAGAACACAAAACTTATTTTTGATATTGATGACAAAGATATTGAGAGATGACAATCGTTTTTGGTCAAATCGATTATTTACTAAATATCTAAGTTCTAAAGTTCTAAAGATGGTTAACACTCAAAATGCTTATCAAAATATCTTATGCGAGACAACTTTTATGGTACAACTTTTGGTTTTACTCTTACATAAATTATGCGCCATTCTATAGATCCAAAAATGCAACAGAAAATTTTCTTATAATCTCTTATAAAAGCATCTCTGATGGAATCAACAAAAATCTTCATAATGGATTAGACGCATGGTCTATACTGTCGATTAAAAGTATTCTGAAAACATTGATAAATGTCCAGATTATCGAGCAATTTCCGTTTTTACTCAAAATTTATCATCTCAATCATTGACAAAAAAAAAGCAGCTTTTGAAAAAATTTGGTGATAATTATAATCATAATTTCAATATGCACTGTAGTTCATTCCATAGTTATGGCGTGAAGTTGAAATTCCGTCCAAAATACATCATTAGAGAAGTCTTATAACATACTCATGGTGGTCCATTGTAAATTATTTGAGTTAGTTATTATAACATCATAATAACCATATTAGAGCATCTTCTGAGTGAACTGTCATTTGACTATAGACATTTTAGAAATTATACGTGTCTTGTGGACGATCACAATGAACCGTTTTCTAAGAAGGTATCTGGGAAATGAGGTGGATTCACTTTTTAATTGATATGGTTAATTAAGGAAAAATAATGAGGTTTCATATGCCAACTTATCATACTCATAACAATCTTTACTGTCAAATTCAATCTGTGTTTACCTCTGCTAGTTTGACACTTGTGGAATTGAATTGAATGGAACTTTTTAATAACATGGCTTACAACCTATTGGTTATTGAGATGCTATAAACTACCTAGATAAGACTTCTTCAAGTCAAAAGCATGTTATGTAGTGCGTTTTTAGAACTTTTTATGTGACCTAAAAGATGTTATAAAAATATCGATTAATTGCGTTGTTTTGATCATATTCGAGTCGAAAATTAAGTCATATGTTCTAGAAAAATACATGAGTGAAGTATGAACGCAAATGTTCTGCGACAACATTCTGTCAGCTTGTATACGACAACCCAACAAACAATTTCACAAATCAGACAGTACTTAAACTGCTAAGAAACATTTACGTGATTTATACATATGATTTAGCGGCCATTCGGCAATCAAAACATTATAGTTCACTCTACACAGATTTTGTTCCCTTAAATTGTGTTAAGATGAGTCATATGAGGAACATTCAACCAAACTCAGAAATTTTTATTGTAAATGTTACCAATAACAATATTTTAACTACGCTTTACATACAACAGATCATAGTTGGGAACCTAGTGAAAAATATGTTCCTAACATTGGTTCTATGGTTTTCATGTTAAATCATTATTATTTTACCTATGTGACTTGTTAGTTTATAACGTGTGACTATTTTCTGTACATCTTGTCTGCATTATTCGGTTTACAGGTTCATTTCCAGCAAATTTAGATCATTCGAAGATCGTGTAGGTAATCTGTGCAGCTTAACCAGTAAAATGATGGTGTCTAAAAACTTGAGAAAATCTTAAATTACACGGAAGATAACAACTATAAAATAATTAAATAGATCTTAATGGCTTTGAAATAAATCGGTCATCTTAAAAGCAACATGATTTTGTACATTTGGTACATAGGCCGAATGAAGGAGCTAGGCTAACATTACATCCCGTTACCCTACATCAGTTTTGCAAGTGCCTAATTCAATGCGTCGTAAATAGACCAATACATAAAACTTTTCTGTTGATAAAAGCATCGGTATTTATAGTATAAAAGCATCGGTATTTATTTATAGCTTTGGTAGAAGCCGATTAAAGGTTCATTACACTTGCAATACTTAATTTAAAGCTGCTGTAAAGCAATGCTATGTGATTTCTTGCCCAGAAAGAAAATTCAATTCTGTCCTTCATTTTCTCTTTATATCTAGTTGATTCACATTCAATTTCCATACCTGAATAACTAACTGAACACTCTCACAAACCCCTCATACCATCGGAGATATCAATTCAATTCGACGAAACAACATGCGCTCGATCAATTTAAATCTAATTTCCCGCGGGATACAGTTTTGCATTCCCAGAAGTGAAATGATGCCGGCATGAGCGTCGTGTTCGTTGCAGCACATCATCGAAATCAATTTATACATGCAACTCGTCTAGGCGATTGTTTGAAGTAAAATTGCAAATTTCGAACAACCAAAGATCCACCAATACACGTCATAAGCACAAAAATGCGACAGAAAGTCAACAACGAGCGTGCATGATGTAAATCAGTCGCACCGCAATTGTAAATATTATTGATCGGGACCTGTCTCTCTGGATCGGGAATGTGTCGAACGTACCTGCTGCTGAGAATGTTTTTCCTTTTGGTTTCAGCTGGTTTGCAAACAACGCATGTTTCCTGGCTGATGGCGACGAAGACGACGACGACGACGATGACGATGACGCCGGCGTCAGTAGTGCACTTTCCCTCAATTGATGATTGACGTTTTCCTGCGACCGGGTTGGTGGACTGCTCGGCCGTCGTAAATCAAGCTGCCACATGGGGCAATGTTTTTATCTTGGAAACGTAAGGAACCTCTCAACAATCGAAGGTTGCGCTCGGGATCAAACGCTTTCTCCAGATGAGCTACGCTCAAACCACGGTCGCATAAACAATAAATCCATAAAATTTAATAACCACGAGCGTCTTTCAACATCGTTCATTGTGCATCGAGAACCGCAAATTGCACCATTTTCCCATGACCCGACAATGGCCAATGGCCCACCGACCGGCGATCTGCAGGTTGACCTAGAGACTGGGGAAGGGATGATGAGCAAGAGCAACAGTTTGATGTGGCAATATTTGACAGCAATTTGCATTCCTGTCATTTAATCGCTTTTAACTTGATTTTCCCACGGCAACCAAGATCACCAGCGAGCAGATTGCACTTTACTACATGCAAACTTGACAGAAGTATTCGGTTGCTGGGGATGATTAATAACCCAGCGAAAAAAATCAATTGAAAAAGGCGAATGAGCTAGCTGCGAAGTGGACATTTTTCAAATTTGTTACTACTTATCTAATGTTTGTTCCGACGATGCACATTAAGTCTGGCGTGAGATGAAAGCTCTGAGATGGCAGCAGTCGGATGATGAATGTCGCCCATTAACGCCGGGAGAGTGGTCATTTAAGTTTTTTTTTTGCACTTCATAAAATTAGTACCGCAATAGATGTCGTTGTTGGTGGCGTGAAGCGAGTTTGAAATGAATGATTCCTTTTACCCCAGGGAGGTGGTGTGAGGTCTTCTTGGTGAAATTGCGACATTTGTCCATGGAAGTTAATCCGAAGATTATTTGGAATTTGAAGGCTGATCTACTTAGAATGCGGAGATATAAAACCAGATGTTTTTCGGGATTGATTTGAAGCAAGGAAAATGTAACTTTGCCAAAATTAAACTTAGTACAGGGTGCGGCAGAAAATAATGCGAAAATTTGTTCTATTTCTTTCAAATCCCATTTTCAACTAATTCAAGCAATAATATCAACATTTTCGGGTGCAGTTATCGTTATAAAGTCCTTTCAAACAAATTTATTCAATATGTCCTCCATTTTTATTAACAACATCCTCGAGCCGACGCTGGAAGCCAGAGCATGCCTTTCGGACGTAGTTCTCCGACATTGACTGCCATGTGCGTGTTATGGTTGACTTCAGGGTTTTCACACTAGGGTGTGATGTTTTGCAGGCTCGTGCTTCAACATATGCCCAAATCGAATAATCCAACGTTTTAAGATCTGGACTGCTAGGGGGCCACAAATCCTTCGGCCAAAACTTCATGTTATCGTTCAACCATTGTTGGGTTCGATTGGACGTGTGACACGGCGCTCCATCCTGCTGTAGGACAACGTTTTGGTCCTCAGAGAAGTTGGCTTTCACCCAAGGAAGCACTTGGTCCTTTAAAATAGTTGGAATTAAATGGAAAATACTAATTTTTCTTATCATTTCTAGTAACAGGTATTCCACTAAACAGCTTAAACCCTCTAGGATTCATAACTTAAGAGTTTCGAGTCAGTTTTACTTTAAATTGTTTTGTGAAATGTTGTATTAAGTAAATCGAATACAGCTAGCAACACCTTAATTAAAAAAATTAGAATAAAAAACCGTACAGAGACTGCATTTAGTAATAAATCCATCGAATGAGACGAAATTGCATCCATGAATAGACCCAATTTGGTGCTAATAGACCGACATTAAATCCATATCCCTCGAATGTTTCTGACTTTATAATAAAAGTTGTATAACTTTTCGTGATACATACTACCAAATGTCATATCAAACTTATCTTTGCAAGTGTCTTACTAGTTGAATCTCGCTTACAGCTTAAAAACTTAATTAGTGATGATAATAAATGTAATCGACCATTGCGTAATAGGCTGAGTTAAGGGGCATATACCCTATGTGTGATAAATTAATCATAAATTTCCTGAAAGTTGATGGAATTCACTAAGTTATTCTAAGAGAATGCCGAAATCGGTCTTTGATCTACAGTTCATTTACCTTACATACAAAATTTGGTGCATTTTTTTTTCTACATTTCAATTATTTCCTATATTTTAATATGGCGATTGCAAATAATTACAGTTTTGCCAAAAAAAAACCAACTTATCTTCGCAATGACTACTATAAAACTATTTGGTCATGTGGTGACTTCCCTCAATGCCAATTGGCCGTTAAATTCATTTACTGGAGACAAAATGGTTTTGAAATGTTTTTTCAACTGACCATAATAAGATAATATGAATGAGTCCTAAAACGTCATTTGAGAAGAACATTTTACGAGTTCATAGAGTCGTAATAAAAACTTTAATAGGAGTAAAAGTAATTTGAGAAAACAAGGTTTTAAGATTGTTGTAAACAAGCGGTGTAGGTAATCATAAACCTGACTAAAGTAGGAAACCTATTGGTACTTCTTGGTACCATAATAAAACCAAATTGATTTCTAGTGGTTTTCTTGAAACTTTAATAAAACTGCAGTACCAAATTATATACACTCTAGTTTGATATATATTGCATGAACGTTATTATAAATCAATGATTTAATACATTTCAATATTGGGATGCGAGGGTGCATCTGGGTTTTGGAAGTTACAATTGGACAATGGAGTGGACAGCCAACCGGAGTTTAGGAGAGGATGTGTCTATCATTTATTATTGGTACATTTCACTCCAACAGTTTTTCGGAAATGTACATCATTTGTCACTGAAGTTCAGCTAAGTCTAACTATTTTTCCACGATCCTATGTGAAACTACTTTGACGTGTAGAAACGGTGACGGTGAGTTTCATTTGAAAAAAATCGAACGCCATATTAGATCGTTGCTTGAGTGTTCGCGGTCGGGGAGGTACTTTATCAGTACTAGAAAAAGCGGATAGAGGAGTCGGTGTTGGCCAAATTTGGATTTTTTAGATATAATCCTGAATGGGTTGTAGAGTATTTTTTATATATCTAGTAACCTAACGTCCGTGCTCCATCACAATATTTTCTATTGTGATGTGTCCAGCTCAATGGGTAAACTGAACTGAAGGTGAGTTTGAAAGAAGGGGAACTTGGAGTTGAGCACACGTACCCACTGGTTGACGCTAAATATTGGCCAACGTTCCTTTACACATTTGTTTGAGGATTTGTTAAGCAACACAAATTTCCATATCCAAAGTTCGGATGCCATGTTGCATCGGTACCCGGACTTTTTGTTCATGAATCTGGACACTTTTCAAATCACAAACTATCATGCATTTGTGAGCTTGTAAATTTGTCATAATACCGTATTAGCGATAAATCTGAGAGGGTTGATTCTTCGGCTAAGTTCATCAGATATAGCTCGAATGAATGAAAGTTGTTTATAGAGCTGAAGCTCATTCGAGCTATATCTGATGAACTTAGTCGAAGAATCAGTTGTAATCAACCATCGACACATACTTGTAATCAACCATCGGCAACCCGCAACAATAATTCTTAGTATCTTTTCATAGAAATGGCTATTAATTGGTGAGCCAGAGGCTTGACAGACGCCTGTGGAGTTCGGTACAGGCGACTCATGAGTTAGTAAGTGCTCTCAAGGACGTGGAGCAAGACAGGTAATTGTTACCCATTGTATCTATATGTTCTTTTTTTATAGTTTTACGTGGACCATCGGTTGAATCGGTTGTGTTGATGGGTTGATCCGTAATATTTTGTTAACCTACGTCTATGTCTATTGTTTTGGTTGCCTATTGCGTCGCCATTGCGTTGCCGTCGCGCGAGTGATCGAGTGAGCATGAGGAGTCGTGGTTCGCAAGGTAAGATGGGTCGGTGGAGAGGTACATATTTAATTGTGATTCAAATTAATCGTTCGCCATGCTCGTCGGGCCACCCTATCTTGTAAAAATAAACACTGTCCCATTATGTAAATGACTCCAGCGATATCCGTACTGTTGGTGTAGATCGGTCAAAGTTGGCTCTCAGGCGTTCAGATCAACTGCCTTGTTTTCCTTATGAAATACCTCTATCACACTATGTGAGTGGCCCCAATAGCATCCTTACTGTTCTTTTAATCGGTCCAAACCTGCTTTCCAGCATTGTAAAACATCTCCTAGTTCCCCAATGAAAAACCACTATCACATTTTGTGAGGCATCCTTACTGTTGGTTCAAACCGGTCAAATCGGCAGTTTAGCATTATTTAAAATCACTTTGTTTCCCCAATAAAAAACCACAATCACACTTTGTGAGTGGTCCCAATAGCATCCTTACTGTTGGTTTAAATCGGTTCAAAGCGGAATCACTCCTAATTGTGAAATATTACACTAACAGCTTATCGTTAACTAAAACGAACCCTGCTGCAACCTAATCCAGTTATCCAAAATCCCAGTGATTTCTCGTGCAAGCGTAGTGTACTCCGCGGCTTCCAATAAAGCAATCATCACATCAACTTCCTTACTTGATCGCATTCGGACGGGGCCAGCGCCGGTATTGCCTTAATTTGGGATTACCAGTTTTACACATTGAAGATGTATGTTAGTCCCAAGCATCATCTGTTGGTTCTCTGTGTAATAACAGCTGATTTGGCAATAACGGAGTAGCAGCCTCGGGCGGTCAGTCATGCTCATGCTCTATAGAGGGAATTGATCAATTGAATGCAATTAAAGATTGCAATGATTTTTGTCTAAGGTTATTAATTATTTGTTAAGACATTTCTTCTGGAGTCTCAAAGTTCAACATTCTATGTAATTCAATAGTAGTGAACCAGGGTGGCAGCTGCAAAATCATTTTCAGAATTCTGTTCTGAATCCTTTGAAGTGCATTTTCCTAGTAGCACAACTACTAGACCATATTTGCACAGCATAAAGCATGGGCGGTCTAAACATTTGTTTGAATATTAAAAGTTTGTTCTCCAAACAAATTTTAAGTTTTCTATTTAAGGCTTGTTCGCGACAAAATCTGGACACCCCCAAATACGTATATCTCTGGAAATACTTGATCAACGCGTGAAATATTCTGTTAATTGCGTCAAATCATTTTTTTGTGATATTACAAGCTTTTAGATCGAAGATGGCGTCGAAAGAAAAGCAATTGTGTGCGGTCGTAATGAAAATTCGAATCTAACAGTAAGAAAACTTGCAAAAACGCTTGGTTTTCCTGCAAGCACTGTCCAAAACGTTCTTAAATCTTTCGATACACATTTGAAAAACGGCCAAGAAGGCTATGAGCGGAACGAAAACAGATCTCAGGAATCGCCAGAAGGACGCGAAGGTGAACCAAATTTTGCAGAAGAGTCCAGATCTTTCGGTACGTACTGTGGCTAGAAAAATAAAATGTCCTTAATTTTTGTGCATACTTCCAAGCACCGACATGGTATGAAGTCGTTCAAAATGACAACTGTACCGAACCGTAATGATAAACAGAATGTGACGGCTAAAACCAGGACTCGCAAGGTGTATCGCGAATATTTGAGGAAGTTTTCCTGCATGACAATGGACGATGAAACTTATGTGCTGAAAGTCTTTAAGCAGCTTCCCGGAATGTCTGATAATAGTGCCATGCAACGGAACGGCGAAGAGGAGCATTTCAGGATGAAGAAAAAGGTCAAGTTTCCCAAAAAAATATTTGGTTTGGCAGGCAATATGCAGCTGTGATCGAGCAAGCCAAAGATTCAAGAAGAATGCCTAGAGAAGCGATTGTTACCAATCCTACGCAGCCATGACGCTCCCTCGCTATTCTTACCTGATTTGGCATCTTGTCACTACGCCAAAGATGTTATGGAAAGCGAATGGAGTCTATATTTACGAAAGAGGCGAATCCACCTAAATGCCCGAAGTTGCGACTAATCAAACGGTATTGGGCTCTCGTGAAGAGAGAACTCTCTCAACAAGCTACAATTATAGAAAAATTTTGAAAATCTTGAACAAAAGCAGTTAAATCGGTTGCAGAGATGTCTGCACAGACCCTAATGGCTGAAGTGAACTCAAAAGTTCGTTGTTTCTTCATGCAGCCTAACTAAGTAACTGTAATTAAGTAGTTTTAAGATGACTAGTAATGCACAAACTAACAGCAAATTTGTTTTATTCCAAATTTAGTCCAGATTTTGTTGCGAACAAGCGTTAACTTGAATTCTACCAGTAAGAAAATCTTTGATAATACTGTCGTAAACCTCATGGAAGGGGTTCGAACAAAGTTGCGCCGGGAATGGGAGAGTAAGCGCAAGTGACAGTTTTAGAAAAAGCAACAGGCATTTGAACTTTACTAGGTCAGTTCGTCACAGTGCTTAATAACATCAGAAACCAGGCAAACTATTTAATCGAACCACATCCTTACCCAAAACTAAGTGAACTCGGTTTGAACTTACACGTGGTCTATCAACTCCTCACAATTTAATTTTCCAATTCTTGGGTAAGCTTCCCTCAGTCAGTCCCAGAAAACCGTGTTCTCAATCAGCAGATCTCTCGTTTCTCGAATCAGATTACAGTGCCCGGATTTTGTTTTCTTTCCGACTAACTAACACCCACTTCTAGTGATCATCATTTCGAAATACAGCCAGTAAAAATCATGTCAATGTTCCTGACACATTTTCCACGATCCGAGTCGATCTTGACACGTCGCCGGGGTTTCCACACGTACCTCACTTCCTTCAAGCCTCCATCGAGACCCACACCTCCGGTTCATATGTATTTTTCATTTCTGATTCTGATACTTCGGGGGATTAACGAGCTACAGAGTTTTCACCGAGTGCCTCTACTTGGCAATTCAAAAAAGAAAATGCCCCGCTGTTTTGCTCTACGGCTGCTCGTCACGTTCGTCATCACGTCACGACGTGACCGCCGAACGTCGTGGCGTTGTCCGATGAGAACCTTCCGATTCGCGGTTCATTTGTCATCTTGCAGTGTCAGCATCGGATCGTGTTTGCTCAGCTAATATTAATCTCGAAATATCGTCCGTTGACAAAGTTGACACAATCCGCCGAAATTACCGGCGAGATTGAGCGAAGATCGTTTAGAAATTGGCTTACTCAATGCGATCTCCGACGGACTACCCGCCACCCATCGTGTAATGTGTACGTGGGGGGGGGGGGGGATGTCCGTTAGCAGATCGTCAGATCTGGCGATTGAGAGGCTATCAACTAGCTAGAGCTTCTCGTTTTTCTTTCGCTCTTGAGATTCGGATGGACGGACTGATAGTCGGGGATCGAATCGCAGTTCATTTGCCACAACACGTTGTGGGTGCAGTCCGGGCTGTTTCCCATCAGACGCACGTTTTTCACTTTGTTTTGTTTATCCCGCGAAAGCACAAACATCTGTTTCAGCGGCCCGACCCACGGCGGCCGACGGCATTGGCGGCAAAGACGGTGGTGCGACTTTGACGATCGTTCTGTGGTCAGCTTGCGGGTGCTATTTCTATAGATTTTTTTCTGCGGCTTAACATGAGCTGTATTTCATGTTTTTAAGATTGGGGAATTTTTCGGGTTTTTTTTTATTGTGCTCTATAAGCAAGGTAAACAAACAAACAGCGGTGCATAAAATCAAAAGAGGCACTCTTTTGTTTGGTTACTAACTCAATTCCGACAGATTCGATATCTCTCCGTGCTATGAACTGATCGTGTCAAGCGGCAATTATTCGCGCTGGTCGAATATTATACCTTTACGTAATGCTTTCGCTGCATTGTATATATTGAAAACGGTGACCCCCGAGGGCCATCCGTAAACCCCAACCGGTTTGGGTTGCCCGAAAAAAAAGGAAAATTACTCATAATCAGTACGCCAAGAGCGACCAAAGAAACCACAACACTTTCACAATGGGAGTGTGCTGGCAAACAAATTTCTTCTTACGCAGCACTACTTGGTCAGTCCGTCGCTTCTCTCGCAGGGCTCCCACCGAGATAATGAAGATCGGAAGGTTGCGGAACAAAAACATCGTGTACAACACGAAAAACATCACCAAGATATGTTCCGAGAAACAATCACCCCTGCTACCTCTGCCTGTCACCGGACAATGGGAATGAAATGAAATTGAAAGTTGACGATAATTGCCCACCGGTGGAGATCGGATGAGTGCGACTTAGCTTCTGTGGTCAAGTGAAATTCGATCGGGAAGGAGTGGCTTTCAATGGGTAATCTCAATACCTGAGTCTAGTGTGTGTGCCAGCTAGGATTAATTAATTTGATTGATTTTAGTTTTTATTTAATTCATGCTTTCTCAAACTGATGATAAATCAATATTGGGCGTTATTTCGGCATCTCTAAGGGATTCTCTAGTCGGGTTATTAGTACACGACACCAAAGAAGTCTGCACATTGTAGACGAAAAACGCTAATCTGTCAAGATAATCAATAAAGATAGTTGGAATTAAATGGAAAATACTATATTTTTTTTCTCATTTCTAGTTATGTCTAAGGGAATCATGTTTGTTTCCAGTTTTCAAATTTGTCAAGATGTTGAAACATGGTCATTTATATGTTTGTATAAGATTGTATAAGGCAATCAATATAATCAGTAATAATATTGTACAAGAGCATAGAACATGATCGTTAAAAAAGGTTCAATCTTCGTTGTTTTAAACTAAAGGGTGTCCACAGTTGAATTGCATCACTTTAAACTCGTCCTCAAAAACAAGTCTCTCAACCGATTGTCATGAAATATTCAGGGAATACAATACAATGTATAATCTTGGTTAGGTATTTTTATTTCACTATATTTCTTTACCAAATCCAAAAGCCCGAACTTTTAAAGACGCGTTCTTTGGTAAACAAACAAATTTTTTTGTAGCTTAAAAAATTACCGATTTAGAGCAACTTTTCCCTCGTCAACTTAGGGTGTACCATAAAAAAAAGTTTTTCTGTCCTAACATGTTTATTTCAATTTACATCGTTGTAGAGCTTTTGAAGGCGCGTATTTAAATATATTAACTTTGCCGCTAACCTTAACCAATCAATAGTTATTGAAGGTTTTCTTCTTAAACCATCCCAGATTCAAATGTAATTTTCTCAAAATACAGAAATAACTTATCACTAGTTTTCACATATGTTAAACAATATATTGCCCTTTCAAATGACGTCTTCAATATTTTTTTGTTTGCCCCAATCATAGAAATCAACATTTGAAAAGGTCGTATTTATTTTAGAAAAACTTCAATAACTATTGACTTATTGAAGCTAGTTTGTATACCAAAGTACGCGTCTTCAAAAGTTCTAAAACTCGTCGGAACACATTTTTACGGTGGGAATTGAAATAATAAAGTTAGGGTGAAAAAAACATTTTTTTATGGTTCACCCTAACTTGCTGAGGAAAAATTGCTCTAAATCGGTCAATTTTTAAGTTACAAAAAAAATTATATATGAAAATTTCATGAATTTTTTTGCGCTACAACTTTGCCTAAAAACATAAACGGCAAATAAAAAAGATAGTTTATGTATTTCCGTGAAAATGGGGACCACCCTAATTTTATTTAACATAAAAAAATGGGCCTTAGTGATACAAACCATGTTGTACAATATCACTTTGCTGTAAAGTTTCAAGTTTAGGCGCTGGGAGCATGTTTCCTCGTAAATTCGTTATCTGGACCATAGTGCAATGTGCAGACTTCTTCAGTGTCGTGTACTAAAGGGTGTATTCGATAAAAATGGCACACACATATATACTCATCAAAATTAAACTGATTATCGGATTTTCTTGAAATTTTCAAGGAATGAAGAACTACTAATGAGTTTTGATTTACAACATTTGTTTTATTCAATTTCGTCTCCCATCCCGAATGCCCGCACCTTCCTTTTCACTCCACCCATCAAATTTTGTACAACCGATTTTCCCAGTGTTTTTGTTGTTTTTACCAAAAATTTTTTCAATTCTAGCACTGTTTTTATAGTTTTGGGATGTTTGCGAAGTTCCGTTTTCATAATTGCCCAGAATTTTTCAATTGGACGAAGTTCCGGTTGATTTGGTGGGTTCATATCCTTTGGCACAAAATTGACTACTCCGTTGGCTCGGTACCACTCCAATACGTTTCGAGCGTAGTGGCAGGATGCTAGATCAGGCCAAAACAGAGTTGATCCTTTGTGCTTCTTAATGAATGGCAAGAGACGCTTCTTAAGGCACTCTTCCGTGTAAATCGCACCGTTTATTGTTCCGGAAGTGATGAAGGGAGCACTTATTTCACCACATCCGCAAATCGCCTGCCAGATTAGAAACTTCTTTGCAAATTTCGATAGTTTCTTCTTTCGAACATCCTCCGGAACATCGAACTTCGACTTGGCAACGAAATATTCTTGCCCAGGAAGTTGACGAAAGTCGGCCTTGACGTATGTTTCGTCATCCATCACGATGCAACCGGATTTGGTGAGCAGCTTCGTGTAAAGTTTCCGGGCGCGGGTTTTCGCAGTGATGTTTTGTTTTTCATTCCGGTTTGGGGCTTTTTGCACTTTGTAAACATGTAACCCAGCACGCTTCATGGTTTTCTGCACAAAACCGACTGACACCTTAGATTTTTAGCGACATCTCGAATTGACATGTTTGGACGGTTCTTGAATTGTTGTACGACTTTCCTGGCCATTTTACTGTCCATTGGACCACTTTTACGACCACTCCCTTCCTTCCTTTGGACACTCAGACGCTCCTTGAAGGTTCTTATTACACGAGACACAGTTGTATTTACAATTCCAAGCCTTTTAGCAATCCACCGGTGGGACGCCCCTGGATTTTGATTGTGAGTGCACAAAATTTTCTCACGGACAATTTCTTGTTTCGACGACATGACTGGAACTACTGAATGTATAACTATGAAACTTGGCAGATGTAAATAATACACTATGGATAAGATCTACTCAAATTTCTAGGTTTTTTACTCATACGATTCAAAAGTTACAGAAGATTTTCTGTGTGCCATTTTTATCGAATACACCCTATATTTAATAACTCCGACTGAAGCCGTTATCTTTCCGATGGCTCGGTGCGAAAGAAGTGGGTTTTCGAGGTGCGTGTGCAAAATCTTCTCGCGCACTTGCTGTTCCTTCGACTCCAATTTCGAAACTACAACACACTTCACAATGAAACTCACGCAGTGTAAACAATACACGCTGAGGTCATTTCACTCTAAATTTCGTTGAAATCAACCCAATGGGCGAAATGTTACAATTAATTGAAAGTGATGCAATTTAATTGTGGACACCCTTTATTCATCTAGACTTACACTACCGTGAAACGCATATCATGACTTTTCGGTAGTTTTGAGTTATGATTATTAATAGTTCTAATTATCGTTGTTGTTAACGTTTGAATGAAAACAACATTGGGCCAGTTTGTCCCATCTTAAAAATAATCGCATATCAGTCCCACCATACGAAACAAGCCTTCCCAGACAACCAAAATGCACGTATATTGCAAGTTGTTTTTATGATATACAAGCACATATGTAAGTAAACAAATCGTATAGAATGCAAAAATATGGCTTATACATGCAAAAGTGAAGGCCATATACATGCAAATTCTTTTGTTTTCTTAAACGACTTGATTTGATATCCTATGCGATTGAATATATAATAACAAATTCGATTTAATAGGGTTGGCGATGTATATCCGATTTAGTTTGTGACGCAGTACGATGAATAAATGACACATCGTATAGAAGCCGAAAATTTGCACTCTTTACGATTTAACTTAAACATAATACGATAAAGGCCACAAGTAATTGCGATTTTGGCTAAAAATATAGGAATATACGATACTATTTGAACATTGTTATACGACTTGTGGTTGTCTGGGTTGGTAACGCTCTTTCCTTAACGATCTACTCGGGGTATCATCCAATCCATACATGGTATAGTTTATGCGTTTGAGTTATCGTTTTTGTATGGTTATGTTTTATTAGAGAGGTTACCACATAACGTAATGTGATAGTTTGAGAAGACGTTTATTTTTTCATTTGATATGTTATCAACTTAAATGAAAATGAAACAAAACAGTCTAAAAAATAATAAGAGTAGACATACCGAATTCCAAATGCATGGACGAGGGCCTTGGTCAGGTAATTCAATACAAAATGGCTTCTTACCTTCGTCCATTAAGGGTATAATGGTTTTAAGTAATGTCGTTTTTCTTTCCCTATCAGTTCCTTTTGGTTAACTTTCACGTTTCAAATAGTCTTCAAGAGAGAAATCATCCGAGCAAACTGCTTTCCTTGTTAGGCTGTCATAATTTTACAACTTTTCTGGTTTTGAGCTGCTGCAATGTAATTTATATGATCCTTTTTTAACGTCAACATGTCTCATCGTGTCGATATATGGTCCAGGGATGAATGACGCTTTAGAAAATGCTGAAAAACGATACCGACTTCATCTTTCAACAGTTACTAAGTTAACTCTCTCGCGTATGAAGCATTTCTGGCCGGCCGCGTCCAGGTTTTAAAAGGATTTATTCATGTCGGTTCTGTCTTCTTTGGATACCAAAAATCCCCAATAAAAACACCGAAGATTTTTAACGTTTCACTTCACGACATGAAAACCGTTCAATTTTTTACTATACCAGATCGAGTCCGGGACACATTAGTTGGAACTATGATCCGAAGCTCAAGAAACCTTGATCATGTGTAACGAAGACAAATTGAAGACAATTCGGAACAACTTCTACGTGAACTAAAAATAACAAAGGTACTTCGAGCAAAACAAGCAAGTTCGATAGCTAAGCAAGAGAGAGAAAAATATTAAGATGGGATTAAATTGTAGTTTCTTCAGACAAAAGCATTCAACACACCATAATTCACATTACGGGGTGGAGAAATATACATACATCATGTGAAACATAGTGTATTACGAAAAACACCATCACAACTTTCATTGCTGTTTTCTCGTTCGATGATTTTTTTAGATGGGACTGTTATGCGTTTCACGGCAGTACCGCTAGTTTAAATTTTAAAAGACGAAGGCTGGAGGAGTTGTCTCTATCAGATTCAAATATACTTTTGCGCACGCAAATATATGATCTGGCAGGGAATTTGCAGCAGCGGCTAGACGACAAAGGTTCCTTTAGCCTGTTTCCACGACCTATAACCAGGGTAGGGAACGACTTCAGCACCAGGGGACCCTATTCCAAGCAGGGGGTGAACAATAACCTACAATACTAATTTTGTGCAGTATGACTCTTCCCTACGTGAAAAATGAGCGTTTTAAGTTGTCGTTTACCCCGCACAGATAAAAAGAAACACTGAATTTTCTGCGTTATCTAATGCACATAAAGGGAATGCTAGATTTGGCAGAAAATAATGGGATATTTCATGTAAATTTAAGCCAGATAACGCCTAAATCTAGCCTGTTGTATGAAAGATTGCAAACAATATCGTTGTTCACGCTACTTTGGCTTGGAATTACACGAGGGGAAATTTTACGCGCTTGTTAAAATTAATTATTTTTTTCTGTGCGTGCTTGGAATAGGGTCCCGGGAGCTGAAGCCGTTCCCTACTCCATTTAGAAAACATATTCGTGACAAGTTAGTGTCAATTGATTAAAATTCCAGAAAACAATAACACATTGTAGACGAAATACGCGTATCTGTTAAGATAAGCAAAGGTAGTAGGAAATGGAAAATACTAATTTTTCTTCTAATTTCTAGTAACGAACGCTCTCCATCAAGATGTCATTCGTGCTGTAAAGTAGATGCCTACTGCGACCATCAAGAATCCATATGAAATTTCGAAAAGTTGCTTCTCAAAGCCAACTTGACGTTCATAATAGTGCCGGTTGTTACTGAGGAGAGTGTAGGTAGTTCGCCTCTCCGCTAAACGAGCTAAAGAGGAAACTTCAGTCGGCAGCAGTAAGCGGTCGTGAGGTTACACAGAAAAAAAACTGAATTTTCATTTTGCTGTAAATATCAGAGCATGTGAAATTGTATTTCATTCCACGCGAAACAGCAACTTGCATGAAACAGTTCTAACAAAGAGAAGCTTTTACATACAACATTATCGACTATGTATCGAATGTCCCAGAACTTTATATGATTTATAATCTATGTGTGAATGCATTATATTGAACAGAAATTCACACTACTTTTTCGAGCTGTGTAGGAACAGGGACGATCTGGGGTGGTGCAGTACCCCAGACGCCCATCTCTGGTCCAGGCCCTGGCTTATCACGATCGGAGCAAGGACCATACGGCGCGAGATTCAGTATTTAGACGATCTAGAAGGAGGCCCCCAGACGTCCTGAACCCGGTCCAGGCCAGACTCATCTCGTTCGGATCAACATGAGCTCACAGGAACTAACTACTCAAGACCTATGTAGTTAGACATAGTGGTTGCGTAATGCACAATAGCCCCCTCCCTGCAGTAATACCGAAAGGTGGTCCCGTGGAGGACTGGGGCTCGAGGTACGGCTGGGTTTTTAAGGGGTCGAAGAGTTGGCACCCTCATCCGCACACCATGGGTTCTTCTGGTTTCTGTTTGCAAATCTTCCATCCATAGCTCAACTGCGGGATAGCAGCATATAGTTTGAAGCCGACATGCTTGAGCCTACACACTTAGAAGTTATTAATTTTATACGAGCAGTAATTTATATTTGTAAAACGTCGGGGAACGAAAACGAAGATTTTGTGTAAAATTATTTCTGATACATATGGAAGTCGGATCTGTAACATTGCATTGGAGGGCGTGATTCGAAGATTTGGGATAGACAAGAGTGGCACGATCTTCAGGAAGTCTGTCGAAATATTTGGCTTCGTCGACGACGTTGATATTGTAACTTTGATATCGTAACTTTGAGACGATAGCGGACACGTACTTTAGACTTAAATCTGAAGCTGGTAGGATTGGGCTTGTGATTAATGCGTTGAAAACAAAATGCATGAAGAGAAGAGGCTCACGAGAAGAATGTGAGCCTCCTACCACGAGTTCAGACCGACGGTGATGAATTCGAGATAGTAGACGAATTCCTTTATCTGGGCTCATCGGTAACCACCGATAACGACACCAGCAGAGAGATACAAAGGCGCATTGTGGCTGGTAATCGTGCCTACTTTGGACTCCGAAGAACGCTAAGATCGAACAAAGTTCGCCGAACTTCAAAGTTGACCATCTACAAGACATTAATTAGACCGGTAGTTCTATACGGCCACGAAACATGGACATTGCTAGTGGAGGACCTACGCGCCCTTGGTGTCTTTGAACGGAAGGTGCTGCGTACGATCTACGGTAGACTGCTGATGGAAGACGGAACGTGGAGGAGGCGTATGAACAACGAATTGTATCAGTTGCTGGGAGAACACATCGTACACATAGCATAAATCGGTCGACTGCGATGGGCTGGGCATCTCGTAAGAATGTCGGACGACAGCCCTGTTAAAATGGTGCTCGAAAACGAACCGACGGGTACAAGAAGAAGAGGCGCGGACTCTCCGCTGACAGCGAGGCTGGCGAGTAACAGCCATGGATCGACTACAATGGAGACAACTTCTGTGTACAACAGAGGCCACACTGGCCTTGATCTGATTGCTATGGTAAGTACATACGGAAGTCGACGAAAGATGTGTTTGATTAAATTTATTTTGTCATATCTTTCTTATTATTATTATTATGTGCAATAGGACATAATAAATTCCGAAACACAATACTTATGTCAGGCAAAAATTATTGAAAAACAGAAAATTCTACACTATAGTTATTTTTTTTCATTGTATCGTATTACTACATCATAAATAAAAACAAACATTATGCGAATCAAAGGCAGAATTGAAATGCTTGACCAATTGACTCAGAATTTTCAAGTCAAATGAATGTTATTTTCAATTAACTTCGTTTTCCAAATCAAAAACCACGATCACACTTTATTAGTGGCATCAGCAGCATCCTTACTGTTGGTTTAAATCGGTTCAAAACTGCTATTTGTACTACAGATTAAACTCGAAAAAAATGCAACACTTTCTTTTGTGTATAACTTTTCATTGCATTTGTAAATATGATGAAATTTTGAGTAAAGCTTTCGAGGGTTTAGAGTGGAGTAAAGTAGGCTCTGGCTGCGAGTTTACGTGTTTTACCTTTGCTGTCAGATTTTTTCCAATAATTTCCCATATCTTTGTAAATGCTGTGTTTACTGCAAAAGATTTTCTAATGATGCAAATGTGAATCAATTCTTTGCCGCAAAGCAGTACAGATTGAGCTATGGTTCGTTATGAACGATTCGCGCCTTTGCGGTTCTGTTTGCATTTGCACACCTTCCAGTCGATAACTGATGGATTTTGGTTGCTATTGCAATGTGGCATTTGTTTAAAATCGAAGAAAATTTGGTTCCAATGCGAGATAAAAGAGTGAAACACGCAGAATGCAATGCATTGTGACAGCGGGAATGAGATAAAAAAATATGAATTTGTCAAACGTCTGAGGAAGAAGGCTGAAGGATGCGGATTTGCTGCTGATAAACTAGGTGCCCTCATGAAGAGATAATTGCTGAAACTTTGGACAACCAAGAGCTACGAAAAATACTTAAAATTGAACAAACAGAAATCAGCAAGGAAACATAATACATTAGTGGTGAGATCTAACAAATTATAAATCCACATTTACTTCATACTACTAAATACGTGCCATTATCAAAACAGAACATGTTGCGATAATGGAAGTGTAAACAATGTACAAATATCCAATGCATGAAAGTGACCTTGGAATGGACGTGAGTGACCAGGCATTCTGAAATGGGTCACCTTTCAACTCCCGGGCTAAACATGTTTACAGTATGTGAAAATCTTAAGAATACTAAGAAAAATATTATTGACAGCTGCAGACATTTTTCTCCCATAAAAGCACTGCCGGACAGTGAAAATTGGATTATACACACACATATACACGAGCTTTAGAGGGTTTAGAGTATTCTATAATGTTTACGTGTGCAAAATTTCGTCTCAATCGGTCAAATGGTTATCGAGATGGCTTCTAAGCAAGAAGTCCTTGGACAAAAAACTATGGGCGCTGTCGTGGAAAATCCAGACCAGTTCGCGAACCATTTGAAAATTGACAATTCGACGGTGTCCCGTGTGGTAAAATCGATCAAGCGGCGAGCTGGCAGTCGAAGAAAAGCGACAACGACAGACCGCGTTAATGCAAGGAAGGTGCAGCCGAAATGCATCGTAATGGACGAAGAGGAGTACATCAAAGCGGACGCCAAACAGATCTCATCCTGGTGTTTTTCATCGGTAAGTTCCGCCTGGATGTTCCGGAAAAGTTTAGGAAGAAGAAGGTCGGAAAATTTGCCAAAAAGTGCTTGGTGTGGCAGGCGAACTGAGGATGCGGTAAATTCAGCAAGCCGTACATAACATAAACTGCCAAATATGTAAAGAAAAATTCCTCCAAAAGCGCCAGCTGCCCGTCCTCTTTTCCTACGAAGGTAACACTCTGTTTTTGCCGGATCATCGCGCGATTACGACGTTGTTGTTGTTTTTGTGCCGGAGAAGGCAAATCCGCCAAACTCGCCATAACTTCGCCCAATAGAAAAATTCATTTCCGGCAAGCTCCGGAAAACAGGGAAAGTCTTTAAAAACGACAAGGATTTGAAGAAAGAGTGGAGGAACGTGTGTGAGATAGATGGCGCAAGGATTGCACAGGATTTGACAGGTAGAGTTACGTCCAAAGTGTGGGTATTTTGTCTAGGAGGGGAGGATGAATAAACTAACTTTGTTAAAACATGTTAAAACTGAGAGTTTTAAAAATATCCGGTTTAAAATGAAATTTTGATGATCAATTTTTTCGAGTACAGTCTTTAGTACAAAACAAACGAGAAGTTATTCAGAAAAAAGTGTTCATCCAATACGGATTTGTTGCACCTTTGATATAAATAAATTTGAAGGAAACAAAAATTTTAAACGAAGAATAATTATGGATATAATTGTTTTGAATCTGATAAAGTTCTAAGGAAATTCGTCATCAACAAATTTTAAATTTCATTTGCGAGGAGTAATTTTCATAGTTTTTTTTTCTCGTTGCATAATCGATTGTGCCGGAAAGTTTTAATAACTTTTTATAAAAATAATAGGATTCAACATATCTATTTCATTTAGGATTTCAAGCTTATGGCTTTCACAATGTTCTAAATGCACTTCCACAGTTAATTGAGAGCTTTCGATGCCAGGTACTATTTTTGCATTAGTTTGATTGCGTTCAGCATATAGATTAGCTATTATTTATCCTAGAAGTGAATGAAAATATTTCTCCCAGATGGAACCTCTCATGATGCACCGAGCGTCTTCTTTCCCATATTGGCTTTGCATTAGCTCCTAATTCAATGTTCAAGATGCCCTTCTACTATTGTCATTTCAGTGTATCAAAGCCTCTCAACACCAAAAATCACTAATCGAACTCAGCACCCTTCTGCATGCCACTGTTTACAGACTGAGCTAACACCACCCCTTGCTCCAAGAGTGCGTAGGATATTCGAAAGAGCAAATAGAAGTTTGCGTCCAATTGTATCTAGAATAAAATGGGTCATCCGACTGCAGTGTCAACCGAAGGAAAAACCAACTCTGTCATGCCGAAAACTGCCTGAGCCGTAAGCGCACCAGCCGTGTTTTAGACACCAGCAAGAGTCAACCAAGCGAATAATAAAAATAGCGAACACGTCGCGTTTCGTGTCCGATTCCGCGAGATTACTTCCAACATCAAGGCGAAAGATCATCATCGCCGTCGTCGTCGTCGTCGTCGTCGTCTCTCGTCATCATCATCATCATGATCATCGCCATCACCATCTCTCATATTAGATCGTTGCGTGGCGCGGTGCAAGTGGCGATATTTTTGGAAGGATGAGACACTCTCACTCACTCCCCACTTGGATTTTATGAAGATTTCTCTTCGGCCGGAAAATGATGTTGGAAAACTTTTTCCGATGGAATGACGGAATCGCTAAGGCCCCACCAGCAACTCAGGTGGAGGGTGACTTCAAGGTTGATGAAAATAGGGGAAATGATAAGTTGGATATCGTTCATCATCGAAGAGGGTTTTGAGAGTTAACCAGGCCAAACTGGCTCCGCCCTCGTTAAAGGGAGCACGATCATGCATGGCCGAAAATGTAAACAAAACACACCCCCTTTCGATGGGTCCACTGATTTCCTCCTGTGCCATTCGATTCGTATATCAACCAGTATGATTACCCACACGAACCAACATTCCCGAGCACATCTGATAAACATAATTTTCCGGCTTGTTTGGCATTCCACGCCTCACTTGCCACAACAAACTGCCTTGGGGTGGGTAATGAACGGGATGTTTTCCTACTCGATATTTCCAATCGATATCAACAAATTTTCGATCCCAAAATCCGACAACCATTCTTTGCGAGTTCTTCGTCCTTAACGGCGACACGAATTCCGAAATCTTTTCAACACCTTGCACGTGCCTTCTGGGAGGAGGACTCAAAATCGTAACATATTTCATTCATTATGACGCTGATCAGTCTGCCGTGGTGGCGCAGCACAACGGAAGTGGTTCCCAACATCTTGCAACAGATGTCTCGCATTTTTCTCCGAGCTTGGACATCATTCATGGGGCCGAGAAAACTAATTAAATAGAAATATTATGTTCGGAGAGCGTAAAAACATTTAAAATCGTAAATTTCGATTTGACGTCGTCGGTTTCAGGGTAAGATCTAAAGCGAGGGTAGACTAGTTTTCTGGAACTAGCCGAACACCAGATGCACTTCGCTGAAATTGAAGCACTATCGTAGGTATGATAATTTAATGGGCGCGGAATGTGCATTTTATGGCACTAAACCTTTGACTTGGTCGGATAACTTTTATGGCTTTTGGATAAATATGGCCACTAATGAGGAAAGGTTTCTTTCCATTTCGCATCCGAGGGCGAGCATGCAGTTAATTGAGCCGTTAAATTTCTGCACGGCTCTCGATAAGGCGGACATTCTCACGATCAATTAATCCAAGCACTTACCTATGGTTTTCAGTATTTGAAAATCATCCAGATCATACTGCCGCGGTTGTTTGCAATGAACTCCGCTGATATTATTATTCTTATCAGATATATCGTCAGAGTCATCGTCACTATCGCCGCTGTCCCGAGTATCATCATCAGTGGAAGAGTTTCGGCTCCGAGCATTTTGGTGATCACTTTTGGCTATCAGCCCAACACTTGAGTCGTCTTCTTCGCCGTTTTCGTCGTCGTCGGCGTCGTCGTCGTTTTCGTCACCGTCTTCGTCTTTGTCTAACTTTCTTAATTTGGCTGATTCGTCTTCTTCTTCCTCCTCTTCCTCCTCTTCGTCAACGTCTTCGTCTTCGTCCTTGTCTTCGTCCGGTTTTATGATTCTGAAATTTAAGAAAAAGATAAAAGAACAATCTTATTAAATGGTTTCCTAACGAGCAAATGTTGAATATGTATTTGAATTAATATATTTGTTTTGTTGCAAATGGTAATTAGTTTATTGCCGGATCTCAACTTAGTATTCTACAAGCACTTTCATAGTCATACCTCGATATAACGTAACACAATTTTTATTTTCGTTACGTTATATCGAAGTTACGTTATATCGAAGCAAAAATTTTTTTCCAAGAATGTTTGTTGTAGCTTGTTTTTCTTTGAAAGAATTAACGCAAAATCAATGTTATTCACCCAGCAGGGTGTTCCAGCCCTTCTAACACATATTTTTTCAATTTCTTCTAATAAATTTTATTTCTAACCCTTAAAGGTGCAGGACGGACTTTTTATTTTGAAAACGTTATATCTCAACGATGCCTTAACCTTTCCAGGTGAAACTTTCACTCAAATCAAGGGGAATGGTTGGTCTAAATTATGAATATATGTACCCCCCTCCAACTCATCCCCCCTTCTTCTCGTGGCTGAAACTAGGTGGCTCTGAGGGTATTATTCATCATGATATTGAAATTGTTTTGATTTTTCACTCTTTTTAATAAACAGTTTTATGGTTTTTAGTAAGTTTTTAACACAAATGGAACATGTAAAGTATACAATAGGGTATATACATCTTTTTCGGGATGTTCTAGGTCGTTCAAACACTCCTGGAATGTTAATCATGGACGATATCTCTATGACACGTGATGCATGAAACATGTTCAACAATGTTAAAAAAGAGTGAAATTATTATCGGCCATCCATTTCCATTCTTATAAATCGTTCAAGTCTCTCCAAAGTGTGCACATTTTATCCACCATCCACAACTACCATCCACGCTTGAGCGACCCAAAAGATCCTTTATGTTGATCTTCTTCATGCACTCGTCAATTTCTCCTCCACGAATTTGAATTTCCTGCATCATCAGATGCCTGTAGCGCGTCTTAAACATCTGAATGATATTCTGATTCATCGGTTGAAGAATGGCGGGAGAAAGATGGTAAAAATTGATCCATGGCAGTTTTTAGCTCATCTGCATTGTAATGAGCGGCTCTTAGGGGTAGCCCTTTTGACTTGAGAAAGGTGGTCACATTCGTAATGAATTCCCCAAAAAACTGTTCTTTAAAGAGCTCCTTTGCCATCCAAGCACTGTAGTATACAGGCAACTCCATAAGGTGTTCGAATGCTCGAGGTCTGTGAGACTTTTTAATCAACATTAATGGTAATTTGAGCAACCCATCCATGTTGCTGCAAGGCATGAACGTTATGCGATCTTTGTTGATTTCCCAAACAACACAAAAATGACATTATTGGTTGCAGTAACTTGATTGTGACTTAATTGAGTTGCATGCAAGTAACTTTAACTGACTTGCAACAAGTGTGATGCAAGGGTCGCGTTTCTCTCTACATATGTTCTTGTTGGGGATCTTTTGAAAAAGATTGATTTTCAGTAAGCGAATGCCGTTGGGTTTTGTTATTTTTTTCCACATAACCACGGCTTCCGAGTTCTCCTATTCCAACCATTTGGTAGATGAATTTTTTTTGCATGAGTTTGTAGCATTTCTGCAAAAATCAGATGTAGAGAGCTTCGTCAACCTGTGAGTATCGAGGAATCTTTGAACGCTTTCGTTTTGCTATTAATTCAAAACAAAACATGTTGTTTTCAGGGAATATCATTTTAGTTTCTTACACATTTCTCCTAGTTGATCAATTTTTGTTTTAGAAAGTTGTCCTTGGCATGGCCTAGACTGTAGATGCAGACCGAACTTTGTACTTCTTCTTTATTTTGTCATTTTTTGTCTTGCTTAGGCGACACACGATCCATTTTTCAAAATCCTTCGACTTAGTCGACCTTCTCTAATTATGAGTTGTGCAATAATAAGGAAGTTTTAATAGCTAGCTTCCTACTACATACATAAAAATAAAGAATTCACAGAAAACAGATTTTTGACGGCATATACAAACCATGTTGAAGCATTGCACGCAACATCACAAGCAACTTTTTACCAAACCTTCCCAGATACCGGAACCTAGTACAATTGAAGTACTATTGAAGTAGCCAAGTCCCTTTTCTCACTTCAATCGTACATCCCATCCTAGTACAATCTTATTTCAATTGCACTTCGGATGTGGCAACCGATGGACATGAAATGTCAAAATAGCTAGCGGTTCATTTTACAGTTTGGCAATAGGTTGAAGCACACTCGAAGTGTATTAGGGCTGTTTTTTTTTTTTTCAAATGGACCGGATCAAAAGAATTGGCATCTTTAGTTCTAAGAATGGACAACTTTATTTCTAAGATACCTGATGTATATAAATATGAAAACTTGGCTCTGTGAAGTTGATTTGATTGTTTCTGGTTTCTGGTAGTTCAATTATTTGTTCTCTTGTTGGAAATGTGTGAAAGTGAAAAAAACAGTGTTATAAAATCAAAGCGAAAAGAAGCGAAAGTGTGATTTTGAAGGGTGGACTTCTGGATTGGGGCTCTGGATGTGATGATGAGCTGCCTTGCTAATCTTTACGGTGAGCTCTTTCCATATTGCCTCTTAAATATTATTTTTTCCTGAGGAAAGGAATCGAGACCAGCTGTGGAGGCTTGTATATAGAATAATGGTTATGTATGGGCTTGCAACACATGAACAGGGTCTTTCCAGTATATGTTGTTCCTTTTTAGAGGCGCTATCACTACAAACCTTAAAAAGACTTGCAGTGAAACATCATTAAAGCAATCTCACTCATATCTTACTAAAACTATTCGAACCAAAACTGCCGTTTGTTGTACGGAATCTAAGCTCAATTGTTTTAATACATACAATCTTTTGTTCCCGACTTGCTACAGGAAAAAAAAAATTGGATTCTTTAACTATAGGTAAGACGGGCAGTCCTAACATTTATCTGTGGAATTTCATGTTTGTGCTGATTTTTATGATTATGATGGAAAATAAAGTTGAATATTAAAACAAAACCATGTTGTTGCTGCAATCCAAGAAATCTGACACGTTTTCTTTTACCTTACGTTCTTATCTTTTCAGGCATTCCTCTCTGTTTAGAGAGCGAGTAATGGCGCATCACTTAACCTTCTTAGCCTAGATGCTCCCAACGACCACATTTAAATAAATTTTTGTTCTATACACCAAACAGATCATTCTATCTAACTGTTCTCTCTGACTTCTTTTTACTTTTTCCTTTGATATCTGCTGAAGACTGTGTGGGTTCTTCGTGTCTTATCAAATCCTCCCTATCTCCAATGGTTGCATGGACGTGGCCAGGTGAGCGATCGAGGAGTGTCTTCATGGGGATTATTGCGTGAATATACTAATCAGTAACTGGTTTCGTTTCATGGTGACATTCGATCTCTTCCATGAATTATTCCTCATCGTAGCTCCATCCCCGAGGTGTTCAAACGTCAATTCTAATGCTAATGCTAATTTTTGAATTCGAAGGATTCATGTTTTATTGGTCTTTCACAACTCCAACAGCAGATTGAGCAAGTAGCTAAGTAGAATGGCAAAAATCACTTTTGAAGACACTCTTGCTTGTATATTTTACCATTTATAATGCAGTTAATGCATTTAACGGCAAATTTGTTTTATAGTCGTCATTGCGAAGATATATTGGCTTTTTAGCAAAACTATATTTTTTTTCAATCGCTATATTGAAATATAAGAAATAATTGAAATGTGGAAAAATAAATGTACCAGATTTATATGTAATGCAATCAAGCTGTACCAATTTTTGCATTCTTTTAAATAAGCCTATTTAATTCCATCTATTTTCAGGGAATTCATGATTAATTTATTGAATATATTTTGTTTTTGTTGTTTTAAACTCGCAAAATTTCCAAGGTGCATTAAATTTCGGCTCTAATCGTGCCAATATTCACCATAAAATTAGGTGCGCCTATGATTTGTAGCATGATAGGTTGTAAGAACTCAATTTGTTTTGGATATTTTGGTATAAAACCAAATTTCCCGCAACACTTTTTCCTTAGATATTATTTAACGCAAAATGAATCAGAAGAGCAGAGAATCGAACAAAGCGATATCACCGTGAAGTTTGACAGCTGTAGCCGTTTGACCCTATGCTGGGTTTTATGGCAGCCAATAGGTTTTATGAAGGTTCTCAAGCGGTCATAACATCTTTCAATACAACATTTTCAAAATCTATATGGTTTTATAAAGGTTTTATTAACTTGTTTTCACAACCGTCTATAGGGTGAGCCACTTTGTTCAAATCTCGGCTTAAAAGAAACAAAGAGGAGCTGTTGGTAGACAAAACAGTTTTGAATGAACAGTTTTATCAACAAAGTCGAAAGGCGTGCTCTACGCCTGGAATAAAACTAAAGTTGTTACTTGGGTTAGAACGTCAAACTTGGACGAGGTGTGACGTGATGTGATAACGTGATAAGAACCCATTGCCCCGAGAGAATAGCCTAAGTGACGGCTTGTTGTAGCAAAGCCAGTCGCTCTTAATGAGGACCTTCGGAAGACCATGGCCAGAACCGCCATGGAACTGGTGACTCCCTAGTCCAGTCAACAAATCCATGCCATTTCCCGCGAATACACCCTTAAATCGAGAAATAATTAAGTTCGCCTAGTAAATAAGTTAAAATAGTTGTTAATAGCCTAGTTGTAAATAAGTTAAAGTAGATTTCATGCGATTCAACTAGGTCACAATCAAGTTGCTGCAACCAGTTATGACAATTTTGTGTTGCTTAGGTTATTAACGTAAACAGTATGTGCAATTTTTGTGATCCTCGCAATTTATCATATTTTCTATACCGGGTGTCATTTCAAAAAATTTAGATGAGAGCGTTACGCTAAAATTAAAGGTTTTTGAAAGACAATTTTGAATAGCAATGACTTTATTTATGCACCATTTGATAAGAAAAATCACAAAACGTATGCATTGAAATGACAATTAAGTGCAATTATTATTTCATCAAGTTTCATTCCATTATAAGTACAGAAATAGCCACAGCCCTCTGATGCAAAATTATTTTTCTTTGTTGTCTATGTCTGATTTTATAACTGAGGCCCGTCCCCCCTTAAGAATTTAGCTTAGTACTGTATATTCGTGCCTCTCTTCATTTAAGGCTATGCTATCAACGCTAGTATATAACACGCGACATGAACCGAAAGAATTTCAGTTTTCGACACGGGCTTTCAGTTGGTGGTTCGGACAGAGTTATGCCCACTCGCCACCGTCCGTCCGGTTGTGGTATGGGAGACCGGCTAAAGGGTGTATCGATCAAAATTTGGTCGACTTAAACTTGATGCATTTCCTTTCATCGTGCATTGAAAAATTTTGCGCACCCCTCATTTTGAAGATGTGTGCGTGTAGCATCATGCCTCTATTTTGATTTTGAGAATGGCGAATGGCGCCGTCAACCGTGTCCTGGAATGGAATGTTATACGGCAACCGGACGGAGAAAGGTGGCAAGCACATTAAACTGTCAAAGTTCGCGAAGAAATATCTTGAAGAGCAACGTTTACATTGCGACTGGAACCGTCGACCAGGAAATTTATCTGAGCGACTGCCTACACAAACGTCTATTGGCTTTTCTAAAGCGACACAATTGTTCCGTTATATTTTGGCCGGATTTGGCATCTTGCCATTATGGAAAAAAGGCCATGGAGTGGTATGCTACCAACAACGTTCAAGTGGTGCCCAAGGACACGAACCCTCCCAGCACGCCAGAGCTCCACCCAATCGAACAATATTGGGCCATCATCAAGCGGAACTTTAAGAAAGCTCAAAAAGCTTATGTGCGCGAGAAACAGTTCAAGGCAAACTGGCGTTCTGCGGCAAATGAAGAGGACAAGGAGACTATACAATATCTTACGGTAGGTGATAAATGAAAGACCCGGCAATTTTCATTCGGGAAAAAGGAAGCTTAGCTGAATATTTCTCCTGTATTCTGTATTAACTTAACTTGAAAAGAAAAAGAGTTTGACTTAATAAAAAAAAAATTTGTTCGACTCACACACATTACTGTTTGAACAAATTTTGATCGGAATACCCTTTAATCGGACAGTTGCCACTTTTCATGTCTACCCAATGCAATGATGAAATTTGGGGCCACTGAAAACTTGCCACTAGCGTTGAATAGCGTGGCCCAGTAATATGAGGATCACGAAAGTGAAGTGAGCAAAATTCATACATAGAGACGGATCCAAAGCAAACCTATAGAACTATTTTAACCAACCATATGTATAATAATACGCATAAACAAAATGAAACCATTATTACTATTAACCAACACGGTCCTGCGTGAACCTTGCGGTTATATCCCTGATATAACCCACCACTATTTTTTTTTTTAGCATCTCCAATTAATCCACCGATGGTGAGACCGAACCCTTCTTACACTTCACCAGATATTTCATATGTTCATTTTATAAAATGAACTATTATACAGTACTAACCGTCAATTTTGATTATCGATATGGATTCAAGATGCTAAATAAGTACATGTTAGTTGAAATTCGTGCCGTTATAGTGAATGAAAACATTGTGTAAGTTTTGAATAAATTCGTTGCAATTCAAAACCATACAAGGCCACTCACACCAACCGATCCCGTTCTAATTCTAAAGAGTCTATAGTGTCGCATCTAGGTTGCTAATTGGTGCATCTGATGCGCCATGCAACGCACGAGATGCGACACTAACGAATGCAAACGGCATCGATTGGTGCGAGTGGTCTTGTCCGGTTTTTAACTGCAACGAGTATATTTCCCAATCACAATTTATGTATTATTATGCTCAATGTCCTAAACTGAACTGTTTCATTACTATTATGATACGCCGTAAAATACTGTTGCGTTTATATCTCCGTAACGAAATGTCCGAATGATAAAAAAACTCTATGGGAATGTAGTAGCTTTCATTTGCCGCCGACAGATCTAAAATCGATTTAAAAACGGCTGAGAAAACGATGTGAAATGATTTGTAACGCACACACACATACGAACACATACGAACATAAAAAAGAAACAAGTGAAGTGTGAGTTTTAATTTTCAGTGCTACCTACCAATACACTCTTAGTGTGTTTTTTCCAAGTGTTTTTTAAGTGAAGCCGATTCCTTGGTAACCGGTGGCTAGGCAGCCGGATGAAAAGCTCATGTGTTTCACAGACAGAAAATTCTTCAAATAGTTGTTCAATAATGGTGAAAGGCCACACTCGAAAGGCGGACGTTGGTGAAATGATGGTCCTGGTACCGCACATTTAAGGACTAAACCGGATAAAAACCGATAATCTTCCAACGAAGGCAGTACTTCGACCGGTTGCTCGCCTTCTCGATTTTTAACTGGCGCGTATCAATCCAAAGGAAGCGAAAACAACGAAATTGTTTGCAATCTTTCATAGAACAGACAACAATGTTTACAACCTATCATACAACAGGCTAGATTCAGGTGTTATCTGGCTTAAATTTAAATGAAATATCCCATTATATTCTGCCAAATCTAGCATTCCCTTTATGTGCATAAGAACACGCAGAAAATTTCGTTCTATAATTTCGTTAGGCAATAATTTCGCTTGCCATAAAATTTTCAAACAGATGCGTTGATGTTGACACTGAAAGCTCTTGATTAATAACTTGGCTAGTTCATCTAGATGGCTAAATTATTGACACCTGCAAAAAGGCTCTCTTCAAACCGTATATGTATATACAGGGAACATGCATTATGTACACAGAAAATAATAATGTATTTTTGATGACGCGTAAAAGTTCTCTTCGTTCATTTATTTTATTCCTTTATTAACGATATTTTCAGCCCTGGACTAGATCTTCTCCGTTACCTTTTTGGGTATTTTCGTAACTTGTTCAGGGTGATATTCGAACTCGTGACTTTGGCGTGAGAGGTATCCCAAGTAATATTGCTAACATCATCCAGCTTTATTAAGTTTTATTAATTTTTATGAAAGACACTAGAAATCAATTTGGTTTTATTATGGCAGTAAGAAGTGCCAATAGGTTTCAAATTTAAGTCAAGTTTATGAGAATTTATTTATTATTTTGACTTTCTAAACCCGATAACTCTTCATAAATTATCTTATTATGGTTTGTTGAAAAAGCATTTAAAACCATTTTGCCTCCAGTAAATGCATTAAATGGCAGATTGGCATTGAGGAAAGTCGCCAAATGACCGAATAGTTTTATAGTAGCCATTGCAAAGATAAATTAGCTTTTTGGAAAAATTTTGATTTCTTCCAATTGAATGAAATAATTGAAATGTGGAAAAAAACACACTAAATTTTCAATGTCATAAAAATGAACTGTAGATCAGAGACCAGTTTTGGCATTCTTTTAGATAACCTTATTGAATTCCATAAATTTTCAGGAAATTTATGATTAATTTATCGAATATATTTGTATCAATTTTGTTTTTTGCTATTATAAGCTAGCATAATTTCCAAGGCGCATTAATTTTCGACTCTTTTCGTGCCAATATTCACCATAAAATTAAATGCGCATATGATGTGGAGCATGATGAGCTATAAAAAATACTCAATTTGTTTAAATATTTTGCTATTAAACAAAATTGACCCGAACACTAGAACTTTTTTCCTAGATATTATTTACTGCTAAATGAATCAGAAGAGCAGAGAATCGAACATAGCAAAACAACAAAAACAAACCACGATATCACCGTAAAGTTTGACAACTGTGGCCATTTGGCTCTATGATGGTTCTGATGACAGCCAATAGGTTTTATGAAGGTTCTTAAATGGTCATAACATCTTCCACTAGAACATTTTCAAAATCTTCATGGTCTTTTATAGGTTTTATTTATTTGTTTTCACAACTTTCTATAGAGTGGGCCACTTTGTACACATTTTGGCGGATGAAGAGAGGTGGTGTTGGTGGACTAAACGGATTTGAATGTAGTTTTATCAACAAAATCGGAAAGAGTTATATACGGCTGGAACTAAACTAAAGTTGTTATTTGGCATGGGTGCCCCCTCTCTTCGTTCAATTGCAACCCAAAACAAACCTTATAAACATTTTTTTGCAATCTTTCATACAACAGATCTGGTTAAGGTGATCCCTGATTTGAATAAAATATAAATAAAATAAAATATCCCTTGAATTTATGCCAAATCTAAATTATGTATATGCATTGGATAGCGTAGAAAATTACATGATTCTTTCAAACCTATGTACGTCTCGCAGAAAATGCCAAATTTCACCTCCCTCCCATTTTTACGTATATTTTATAGACATTCAATTATTTTTGTTTGAATCATTACAGTTTCCATAACACCTCCCTCCCACTCCATAAAAGTGTAACGTATTTGATGCACATTTCCACACAGTTTAAAAGAAACAATTAGTTTTCTGAGTTAGCTAATGCACATAAAGGAATGCTAGATTTGGCATGAAGCTTAATAGGATCTTTCATGTAAATTTTTGCCAGATATTTGGGGAATCAGGTCTGTTGTATGGAAGATTGCATAAAATGTTGCATGGCGTATGAAAAATTGCAAACAATCCACATTGTTTACGCTTGCTTTGGCTTGCAATTGAACGTGGTGTAATTTTATGCGTCTGTTAAAATTCATTATTTTTTCTGTGCATATTGTTTTCTATTCCATTGAAAACCACTCACCTGAACCGTCTCTGTCGTCTTCCTCCTCCTCTTCTTCCTCCTCCCCCTCCTCCTCCTCCTCTTCCTCTTCCTCCTCCTCCCTCGGCACTGAAATCCGACTCCGGTGGATCCGTGGATTCACCCGAAGTGTGTGCTCACACAGGAGGAGAGCGTCATTCAGTCTAAACTTATTGAACGAACTACCGCAAGTATCGCCACCGGGCATGAAGTAGCCATGTAGCCGTCACTGGGCTGAGTATCACTTCGAATGCGTAAGGTATGGCTGGTCAACAGCGGCGACGAGGACATGTTTCTACCGCTTGCTACTACCTTGCAGCTGGTTTGCTCGTCTACCAAATTGAACCACTTGAACCAGAGCACCGATAATCGTCACGATTTTCGATTAACCTCTGGTTCTTCTCCGTCTTCTCCGTCTTGCTTCAGAATTCACTTTCGTTTGCAATTTCCTTCCACTTTTCGCGTTTCGGGTTTTTTCTCCTCTCTCTCCAACTCCGTCTACGCAGACCAACCGAGCGTGATATTACTGACCAACAACGGTCGGAAAATCTTTTTTTACCACCGCGACGCTACGCGCTCTGTTGGATGATCTTCTCGAACTGATTTTGGCACATCAACAACTTGCTGCCTCCGCGACCTCCGCCACCTCTCGAAACCCCAGAAACAGACGGCGCAGTTCCGATGACGCGAAGACGCTTCACGTGCAGAGTACGAAGAAGCTGCGAAAGAATAAAAACATTTTTTTTCGATTAATTTCAAGCATGTACATATCTACGTAATCGAAAGTTTTTGGTTTTGCCTTCGGTGGAGGAAGAAGAGTGCGAGACGCAAAAATCAATAAATCACTTCGAATTAAGACTGTAATTACTTTCGATAATTTTTGTTGAGGCTTGACTTTCTTCCCACGCCGGCAGGTCAGGTTTTTTTCAGTTTTTTCGAGTTTTTCTTTTCTTTTTTTATTAAAGACGTTGCTGCTTATCGAGTGGAATATTTATTGCTCTTTTGTTAAATCGTAGTTAGTCGTTTTTAAAATTTAAAGTAAGACGTTAAGCTTGCAAAATGCCGAAAATAAACCAGACCTTTATGTATCTGGCTAATAAATGAGATCGCGAAAAATCATGATCCGGTTTAAAATTTCAGCAATGGATTTTGCACGCAGGTGACATTAATGAGTTATGATAATTTGAATTATTCTAGCTAATTTTGCTGCTCATAAATCTAAGTGACAAGTTTTTTCCAAAAATCTTATTTTCTGCATACCATATGACGTGGACCCGTTTATTCCGTGCAACAGTTAGAACCAACCCCAATCAAGCAGTTAGAGAACGTGTTTGATGCTCTTCCGAGATCTTTAAACTCGAAACAAACCGAATATTAATCACGCCTATGAACGGTGTAATAATTAGCGACACCGGTCACAGGACGGAAGTGAATCTGTGCGCCATAGCATACGCCACCGCCGCTGACGATTTTATAGCGCCGCCGCCAGCCACTATTTTCGACCGGCGCATACTGCATGTATTTGCCCGCGCCGTTTTTCGCCGTGTATGCATCCCTTCAGTTATGTTCATTGGCCCTTTAGAAATCTGCTTTTATTACAAAAGATGACATCTCGATGCAATGTGTAATCGAAGCTGAAAACAAAAACTAGTTTTAATTCACAGGAAGGCCAGGGATCGAGATATTGAGAACGATCCTGCAATCGATAGATAGATTTACATTCGAGCAGGTAAGTTGTACACTAATAATGAAATTGATGAATTTTTCTTCAATTTCTTAAATAAACAAAAGTAGAAGTAGGCTGGCATACCTATTTTTTCCTTATTCAAAACTCGATTGTCTGAAATTAAAAATGAGTTAGAGAGTAGCTACCCCCTCGGATATCATGTCAAGGATTTTGTTCTCGTGTAATTTGAAAGAATTGGGATTGACGGAACTTTGACTGGGAATCAAATCCAAGGCGACAAAAAATCCGAGGTATTGGACTACCATTAAGAAGAGAAATAAACTAAAATTGTAGTGAATACTGGCGAATAAAACTCAACTATCTATCTATACTCGTAATAATGATAATGTATTAAATATGTTAAGGTAACATTCTTCATCGCTTAACAAATCGGTAAATTAGCTGAATGGTATTTCATAATTTTGTCAACAATCATAGGAAATGTTATGCTACCGTCCAGACTGCAGCTATATCACTCAATATAAATTAGCTTGATATCACTTTTCATATACCACTGGAAAGAATGCATCTGACGTCTCATATCAAGATTCGTTCATATCACGTAATATAGCTCATAGTCCGAACAGGGTCTGAAACAAATGGAGTTTATCTCCACAACTTGATAGCATTTTGTCAGGCGTGAGAAGTTCAAAAACCATCTATCAGTGATTGGGCATATCTGAATTTTTGCATTAAATATTCATGACTGTATTAATAAAGGTGTTTATTAAAATTAATATATATCGACACTGATATCATGAAAGACTTTATTGCAAAACAATTGCCGAAAAAAACCATCGTCGGGAAAACATTTATATTTATTTGTACGTGACAAATCTTGAATCAAATAACTTGGCTGACCAAGGAATTAACGGTAAATCAATGCACAGGCGGATTTTTTCATACGAGATTGAAGCAATGATTGTACAAATATTGATAGTTCGGTCTATTTAACTGCTCTTAATTTGAACTTTTTATAAATTGATTTCATTTCGATCTTTAAGCTCTCCTATATATATGATTTTAAAGCTATCTGGTTTTTAGATATTTATTTCTCAGGATCTTAAATCTATTATATTAGATTCTTAAATTTTTTAATCTCAAAATGTTTAGATACAGGTATGCCTCGATCGTACGTGCATCAACTTTCTCACTTCAAATCGCAATTGCACAAAACTACTGATTATATCTGAATATAATACAACTAAAGAAAAGAACAACCTTCTGTTTTCTCCTACTATTGTCAGAGGTTTTCTAAAATTGGTTGAGCTCATATTGCGCCATCAGAATCACAGAGTGTAAATAGAAGAATGTTGCGGATGGAGTCTCAGAAATTTTCATTCCTCAGATTTCTTACGTTTAAAATTCTTATTTTTTATTTTTTCAATTGTAAGATTTTTTCCAAAACTTTTGGATTTTATGATTGTATGGATCTTTATAGTTGAAACATTTTAGGATTTTATAGATCATTTGCATTTCGGATTTTTAGATTTTAAGATTTTGAAATTTTTAGATTTTAGATTTTCAATTTTTGAGATCATTAGATTTTAAGACTTTGAATTTCTAGATTTTAAAATTTTTGCAGTTTTAATTTTTTTGATTTTTAGATTTTAAGATTTTCGGATTTTGGAATTTTTAGACTAAAGATATTTAGATTTTTTAGATTTTAAGAATTTTTAGAATTTTCATACTTTTTAGATATTTAGATTTTTTGATTTTTTTGGATATTTGGAATTTTTAGATTTTAGAATTTTTTAAATTTTTGGGTACCGATTTTTAGTTTTAGATTTTTAGGTTACTCAGAATTTTTGATTTTTTTCGATTTTAAAGGTTTTAGATTTATTAGATTTTACGATTTTTAAAGACTTTAAGATGTTTTTGGAGTTTCGCAATTTTAGATTTTTTGAGAGTTTTTAGAATTTTTGGATTTTTGGAGGTACGAATTTTTACGTATTTTAAGATTTGAAAATTTAAAATTTTGAGAATTTTTTGGAATTATTTCGATTTTTCGATTTTTGGATGTTTTAATTTTTCAGAATTTTTGGAATTTTTAGATTTTTAGGAATTTTTAGATATTTTAGATTTTGGGTACAGAATTTTATTTTGGGTACGAATTTTTAAATTTTGGAATTTATTGGGTATAGATTTTTTGAATTTTTTGAAATTTTCAGAATTTTTAGGTACACGATTTTTAGATTTTTAAATTTTTAAATTTTTAGATTTTTGTGATAGATTTTGGAATTTTTAAATTTTTGGATTTTTGAATTTTTTGGTATTTGTACGAATTTTTGAATTTTTTAGGTATTTCAGATTTTTTAGATTTGTAGATTTCCAGATTTTTAGATTTTTAGATTTTAGATTTTTAGATTTTTTTAGATTTTTAGATTTTTAGATTTTTAGATTTTTAGATTTTTAGATTTTTAGATTTTTAGATTTTAGATTTTTAAATTTTAAGATTTTTAAATTTTTAGTTTTCTTGAGTTTTAGGTTTCTAGATTTTAGATATTAAGATTATTTTAGATTTTTAGATTTTAGATATTTTTAGATTTTTAGATTTTAGATTTTTTAGATTTTTAGATTTTTGAGATTTTTTAGATTTTGAGTTTTTCGGATTATGAGATTTAGAGATTTTTAGATTTTGAGTTTTTCGGATTATGAGATTTAGAGATTTTAAGATTTTGGGACCTTAAGATTTTAAGTTTTTGAAATTTTTAGATTTATTGATTTTAGGTTTTAGATTTTGATTTTTAGATAAGATATTATATTTATTTTTCTTAATGAATATAATATATTATGAATTATATTTTGATTATTAAATTTTTAAGATGTTTAGAATTTTTGAATGATTACAATTTTATTGCAATTGAACGATGTTTCGCTAGCTCCAGCCATTGCGCTTTTTATATTACAAGAGTGTTTTATTCTACGATACATTAAAAATCAGCGTACAAAATTAATAAAATGTCTAATCAGAACTTGATAATCAACTTTTCTGCTATAATATGTCTTCAGTAAAATATTATTTATTGAATATATCATCATTCATTAATTTATTATAAATAGATTTCCCGTGAAATCGTATTTGATTTCTTCCAGCGCTGAAAACTTGACTCGCCATCTTCTTGAAGATCTTAACTAAACTATTTTTGTACACGGCAATTACGAAATGTGCAGAGTTTCTTTCGGCAATTGAACCAACAATCAATATGCAACTAACTATTTGAAATTGGTTCACTGTTGTAGAACCCCTTGGTCCGAAATACACCTTGAAGTCAGCACCTTGCTGTACGCAGTTGCGCCTTTGTTTTGATTTGCTGTGTTATTTTGACAGAATTTTTGAGAGTGTGTTCGTGTGAATTCATTATAAGGGGCGCATTACTAAGCATGGGACCGAGCTTGGGACCGATGCGGTAGTACTGACTGAGCCAAGAAAAAAATCGTATTTGTATGCAGGGATGCCAGATATTTTTTTCAAAACTCTGTGATAAAAATTTGAAATGTCTGGGAATGTCTATAAATGTCTGTAATTTTTTTTTTACAAAATTAGTCTTCTTTCAACAAGAAGACGTAATAAGAAAGCGAGTTATGTCATTTTCGCTATTTGTGTGATTATGTAAACGCTTCTGCATTTTATTCTTGGATTGTATGGACTTGGATTCTATGTTTTCTCCTGAACTTCAGACAAAATTCCTCATGAACTTCCTGGCAGTCACTTCCTATTTTCTTCGAAATTCACATCTAAGAACCCAACCTCACCCTTCAGAAACATTTGGAAAGTTTTTTCCTGAAGATAGTTACTTTCTAAACTTCTGAAAAGTCCCATCCTGAACTTTGTGTAATTACTCTCCAAAATATCTTGGAAAATCTTCTTAAAGTTGTAAAAAGTTTCTTCCTGAACTTATGACAAGTTCTTTTCTGAACTGAGAAGTTCCTGCTTAAACTACTAGAAAGCTCCCCATCAGGAAGAAACTACCCACTTTTGAGTAGTTCCTTCCTGGTTTAATCAAAAGTATCTACCTGAACATCTGGGATTTTCCGAGTTTCGCGAAGTTCTCATTCTGAAATGCTGGAATGATCAATTCGAAACTCCAGGGACGCTCTTTAGCACTTCTGAGCAGTTACAACTAAACTTTTGGTCTCTTCTTTTTGAAAAAAAAAAACGTTCTGGTAAATCTGAAATTCGGGGGAGTTTTTTCTTAAGCTTATTCTTTCCAAACTTCTGATTGGTCCCAACCTGAACTGCGAGGAATTTTTTATTGAAACTTTGGGAAAGCCGTCTCCGAAATTTGTAGGAAAAATCCTTTAAATTTATTCTTGAAGTTACTTCCTAGACTTCTGAACTTTTGGGAAGTTTTATCCATAAATCTGAGGAAGTTTGTTCCGAAACTATTGGAAAATTCGTGCTCAAATTAGAGAGAATAACCCCCAATGCTATTGGAAAGATTAATTCTGTTCTCTCTAAAGAATTTTGAGAAATCTTTATTTTGGATTTTGAAATGTTCTCCTCTGAACTTTGCAAAATCTGCCTAGCACTTCCTGAGGAATGTTTTTCCTGATATTTTGAGAAATTAAAGGTAGTGACCTTCCTGGTTAGTTCCCGTCTAAAATTTGGGAAGTTTTTTCTGAACTTCTTAAATGTTCAATCTTGATTTTCTGGGAAGAACCTCAAAACCTTTGAGAAGTTCCTAATATCAGAGAAGTCCTCTTCCCTTAACTTCGTCCTGAAGCTCTGATAAGTCCTCTCCTGGTTCTTGGGGAAGTTCAGCCCTGAAATCTGGTAAGTATGATCTTAAACTTCAGCAAATGTTCGGTCCTGAATTTTTGAAGCTTCTTCTTGCTTGGACTGCTTGCTCCCAATAATTCTGAGAAGTCTACCTGACCATCGGAAAAGTTTTTTGTTTTGAGGAAGTCTCTTCCTCAGGAATTATTTTCTCGAAGCTCTGGGAAGTCGTCTTCTAAACTTTCAGGATGTACCCTAAATTGGGGATCTTTTCTTTCTATACTTTTAGGAATTTAGAACTAATTCAGGAATATATTTCTAAATTTCTAGCACATATATACTGAAATGATGCATTTAGTAGTACTTTGGAAAATTCAGAGCTTTAAGATTAATTTCAATAGCTTAGAACTTTTACTGGTGTTCTGTTTCCCGAGTGGCAACCGACTGGGCTTTAGAGCAAATACTCAGCAACGCCTTTTAACGGTAAGTTTGTCAAGTATAATTTGTATTGTTGTGAACGTTGATTTTCGTTGTGACCTAATGGCAAAGGACCAATATTAGGGACTCCATGTTACCCTCGGAAAGGGCCTATACGATACTTATCTGCAGCCCATTGTGTCTCCAAGTGGCCCACCGCTTTCGTTTCTTCAAGGATTTCTACTTTAAATGATACCTACGATATTTAAAAAAAAACACCAACAAAGCTTCTTATGAATCTACGATACTGTTCAGATCCATGTAAATTTTAAATCCGAACTTCAGATATACCTTTTATTTGAAATTTAAAAAATATTTCAAATGTCTGTAAAAGTCTGCAGCACAGATAAAATGTCTGCATGTCTGCATCGTTGGAAAAGTCTGCAACAAAAATGAAAAGTCTGCAAATTTACAGACATGTCTGTGAATATGGCATCCCTGTTTGTATGGGACCTACTGGTCTTAGAGTGAGTCTATGATTGAATTCTGAACGCTGAAAAAACAGTTTTGGTTAAGTTTAGTAATAAAGACATAAGTCGAATTCTTCGTCGACTTGTTATGACCATATTCTATAATGTTAAGTCTCATATCTTTGTACACACACATACAAATGTCAACTCATCGACCTGAGTCATTTAACACTATGGATATCTGGGCCCACTATCAAAATGTAAGACTTGAAGTGATCCTATAGTCTTTACGGTGTACGAGAAAGCCAAACAGTTAAAAGGGATAAGCATAAGGAAATCCACGCCGCCGCCGCCGATTCAAAATAGATCGGCGCACAGGTCTAAGTACGCGAGACAACTGTATCAGCGAAAAGTAGGCCGTATTTTTCGGCGTTTCTGCAAAATGTCCGCTCATTTCAACCCATGCACATGTCAGCCATAGATTTCACGCCACTTTTCAAACCTCCCAGCGAATCTTCGCACATAAAACATCAAACGTGCAGCATCTTTCAGAATTCCAAACGCAACAAGTGGGTGTTAGTGGCGTGTTTTTGTTCGGAGAACCAACAAATCTCGCCCCCTCGTGGGAGCAACGAAAGTAGGTATATACTTAAAAGCAGGTCCAACTGCTCATAAAACATAAGAACGACCCGAGCGAAATCTCCGCCTGCGGCCAGCTCCTATACCGATGCGATGGTGAATATGGATGATGAATGAATGACCTTCCCATTTCCTCGAACCCCCGATAGGACCGTTTGGAAATCTTCAAGCTGCCCATTGAACATGGGACGTCACTACCCTAGTGAACCAACGCAAATCACCTGTCAAGCAAATCAGAGCTACTGGAGGAAGATGGTTGGCCATTACTTGCACTCAAGTGAAACGACCTTTTCCTTCAATTTAATCCGCTCGGTTCGGTGCCTTTCCTGATGCGATCGAAACCGGATTTGAACGTATGAAAATCATCCCGCTTACATTGTAGGTGGGGTAGGTCACAGAACGAACACGGGCGATGAAACCGACTCGAAATTCCGACGAAATTGAACAAAATTCTCACAATCGGAAAGTTTTCCCATTGGAGAACGGAGGAAAATTCTACCCGAATGCAACTCAACTTTGAGTGGATTTCATCGTTCGTTTGGACGAAGACAACTCGGCCGCAACGGTTGGTTCTTAAGAAAGAAACCAATTTCGAATTATTTTTAGCTACCGAAATACACACTGCCATACAGAAAACACTTCTGCTGGATTGGATTGGATTAGAGTGGAGTGTGTTTACGGACGAATGCTTGGCGAGTTCGGCCCTTGTTGAGTGAGAGGGACAGTGTTTTTGGACACGCTCCTCTGCGTCCTTGATATTGGAAACAACATTAAACAAATATTACAGATCAAATCAAAATAAACCCGAAACGAAATACAGATTGCGGCTGTTCTCCCGCCCATGCCATATGTTGGGAACGTTGAGTGTGGAATAGGGGAGGATGGAGTGTGCTTCTTGATATAAGTTTTTAGTTTAGTGGCACTTGCCAGCCTTGTAAATTTTGATTGTTTTGATCATATAAAAATTACGATACGCAAAATGTTTCCCAAATATAATATCAATAAATGTACTTATGAACGATTATGATTAAAGAATTCCTTTTTTTTATTTATTTATTTTCCGTCGGCCTATTTCCTCACATGGTAACAATCACCGACGCCAGGGAGACCACTTCATTACCTGAACCCTACCTATGGACTCATGAATATGAGCCGGGACCAACGGCTTTACTTCCCTTCCGAAGGAAGACGTGACCAGATTTTTTCGCCTCAGAAAAACCACCGACGCCGACTGGGATTGAACCCAGACCCACTGGGGAGCCAAAAAGCAGTCACGCTTATCACTATACAACCGACGCCGGCTTTAAAGAATTCTACATATCAATATGGTAGTTGAGTAATCGGGAAACGTTTGTAATACAAAGCGCGCGATCTCTAGAGAAAATATTCAATTGGTCGTTTTGTCAGTTTGACTTAAGTGCTTTTCGTTGCTCCGCACCCAATGACGTCTATATAAGGTCTGGGGCAACGCACTGCTTGCTTGTATTGGAAGCAAAAATAATGTAAACATTGCTGAGCCGACGAGTTATGACGTAACACTATTGAACTTTCTATTGGCGGGCATAGGTTCAGATAAAAAAAATCGGTTCAAACGTTTATTATGAATGCTAAATTGTGGAAATAATCATGATACAAATGCCATTTACTGAGCAGAAGCATTTCCTCCCGAAAACATGGATCATTTATATTGAATTTAACTGAGTTAATTTAATTTTTGAAACACAAACTTTCAAACGCTCAGACTTGACAATCGAGTAGCGATATAGAGCCAATTTTCCATCATCGGTACACTGGAATCGGCTGAAAAATTAAGTTTTATAGCTCATACAATAAACAATCACGGAGATAACGAATCAAAATAAACAGTATGACGGAGCAGTTTCCGAGCTTTTGGGTAGCGTGCTCAAAGAGTACAGTGGTATTAGTGTCATGAGTGAATTTGGCTCATTTCACTAATATTGTTGTGGCTACTTGGCCAGACTTTATATAGACGTCATTGCTCCACACAAGCAACACGACAGGTGATTGCATGTCGACATAGGCTTGACGAATGCGACACGGCGTAACGCACCCGGCGGATGTAACCGGATAACTTTTCGAACGGCCCATAATGTGGTCGTATTTTCTCTAGCTGAAGTTAAAAGACTTAAAATGGAATTTATCGAATAAATCGATATGGAATTCAACTAGATGGATATCTTTATTGATGTCAAGCTAAGTCTTGCTTAACTTTGTTGGTTCCACATATTTGCTTCAAATAATATAGCTTGGTTAAAAAATAGGAATTCAAACTAATTTCCAAAACTTCTACATTGATTTTCTTGATGATAGCAGTATGTTAAAAACTACCTATTGAAAATTTACTCTATTTTGACGGATGTCTAATACAAGCTCATTCGGATTTACCCAAAATTGAGTAACTTTCATCCATTTTCATAAAACAGGCTGAAACGTCAAACCATGGGTAAGGCGATTTATGAAAGTGGGTAAATCTCACTCTGTTCTTCATAAATCTGGTGTACATCTACTGTTCGTACAATGAACACATCTTTGTACTTTCCAGATAAAACAAAAACGTTTTACAGGGAAAAAACAGTGATTAGTTCTATAGAATTCAGGTAACTTTTGTGCAACCTGATTAAAACAGAAGCCGGACATGGCAACGGAGATTTTTATATTAATCTTTTTACTTAAAAGGTGCATTGATCCACTGCTTGCCGCAAATGCAAAGGAATGCATCCTAACCATCTCGGATTTAGGCGCACTGATCCGTATCCAAGGTTTATTGGTTTTTAAGTTCCTGGATGAAAACTTCGAAATGTCGCCGCTGTTAGGTGACATGGTGAGCATGTTCGATCAGCGTAAGCTAAACTATCGCTCGCCTTTGGAGCTGATCGGACTGATGGTCAAGGAATTCCCGGAATGCAAGTTAAAAGATTTGAATCTGGGACTTCTTTTTTAAAAAAGGTACTCACTTACTAACTTTATTTCCTGTACTAGACTTAATTACACCTCACATTATCGAATTGCCTACCTAGCTGTTCATCGTACCATCGTTCCAGAGTCCAATCGATTGCCCTGGATGCCGATAGCTTGAACTGCTGATGATGCTCGCTGCTACTTCTGCCGTGTGTCAACCAAATTGCTGACGACGATGGCACCATTGGTGGAATTTGTCAAGTCCGGTTGATAACGGTGTTAACTTGCGTGAGCGTTCAACTCGTTGCAATGGTATGGTTGTATAGAAGTCAATATTTTTGAAAAGAATAAAAAAGAAAAAAACAATAGCAGCCTAGGGCATCATTATTTTTTATTCAATATATAACTCAATTGCCATAAAAACCACATTTTATAATAATGAGTAGAACGAACCCAAAATCAAATAATTTGTGGATTTACCCAAATTTGGGTTTTACCCGGTTACCCAATTTAGAGAAGTTCCAATTTTTATGATTGTGGATGACCTTTACTTTACCCAAAATTGTAAATCCGAATGAGCGTGTAGGGTTTTTCTGTTTAATGTTTTGTCGAAGCACTTCTTGGTTAGAAGCCAGCTGTTGAATTATTTTCAAGTACAATCTTTAATATACCTAATTAATCGTGACCAGCCAATAGCTATTGTATTACAAGAAATCATATTGATAATTCTCGGCAAAGCTCTTACAAGCCGGTATAACTGATTTTTTTTCATCGTCACTACTGCCAAGGAGCAGGTGCTGCGGGGCAAACTATTCAGCGAAATTTCATATCAGATGTATACAATGAATTCACTGATACAACTATGTATAGCACGATTGAACGATCCTTACAATGTATTTTAACGTCTATATTTATTCTACCCAGCGGTGATGAACGAGACATTATCAAAACACTCCAAAATCTAATTGCTAAACACTATCCTCCATTTATATTCGGAGGCGGCTTGAATGCAGCTCATGAAACATGGGGCAGTGTGAGACCACCAAAGCGAGGATTATTACTGTTAGAATGGTTTGTAAAACATCAGTTTGTAATCCTCAACAACGGCTCACTCAGAGTTTTGCCAGCAAACTGTCTTGGTCCACTGGAAGAGACACTCACGGAAGTGATCACTTTCCCATCCAAATCCGTCTCCAAAATAGAATTACGCTGTTTTAGCTTCGTAAGCGATCGCTAAACAAATAGGCAGATTGGCGAACATTCCAACATACGATAATAGAATCACTTTCCAAAGAACGGAGTTAACCAATCGAACGTCTGGGAGAGACCATCATCGATGCCGAAAAAGAATCAATTCTAATGAGATCAGCGAGCTGATCTCGTAAAGGAATTTGTAAAGGAAAAGCTGAAATCTTGTGGACAAAAGAAGTGAGAAAAAACTTAAATTTGACGTAAGGCTTTAATAAAAGTCAAGCGTCTATCCGCTGATGATCCTCAAAGAGAAGCTGCCAGAAAAGCATTTCAAGAGGCTTGGTCTAACGCTAGGAAAACCATCTTAGAAGCCAAAAAAGAATCCTGGGAGACCCCAGCACCTCGGAAACACTATGGAATAATTTCATAGTCCTAGTAACCAAAGGAAAACTTTTCAAAGATAGTTTACAATTGATAAAAAATACTGACAAAACGCTTCGGAAATCGCTGAATACTTCGCCGATTTCTTTCAGGCATCATCGTATTGAGGCGCATCACCGGTATGCGCCTGAACCCCATACAACTCGACAGATGGAAGAGAAACCGGGACTGTCTTGATTCGTGACTTCTATATTCAAGAACTTCTCTGTGCTATCGATACTGGTCACCTAGTCACCTACCCGGGTCTGATAATATTGGATACCTATGATCCGTCGGCTCCTATTTGCTGCTAAACAATGCTCCAAAGTTTCAACTCTGTTTGGTCTGAAGGAAGGTTTCTTGAACCGTTGAATGAAGAAATGGTGGAACCAACTCCGAAATCTAGGGGAAATCATCAGAAGGCAGAGGGATATCATCCACTAACACTTTTGAGTTGCATCGACAAAATTGACGAGCATATGATTAGCCATAGCCTCACGAGCATTCTAGAAGAACACAACAACTTCTTCTTCTTCCTTCCTTCTTAGCATTTAAAGCTTATTGCTTTCTAAACTCGCTTATTGCTTCCTCTCAGCTTAGTGTTTTTAGTATGATTGTGTGACATTCGTACTATTTTAGTGTGATTGTGTGACAAGTATTATCTTACCCTATGCCCAGAGAGTCGATAAATTTTGCTTAATGAAAAGTTCCGGGAATCGAACCCAGTCACCTCCAGCATGGTGGTGCTTTGTAGCTGCGCTTTTACCGACTGAGCTAAGGGAGATCGCAACAACCTACATCCAAATCCCAAAATGCGGTTGAAGCTGTCAACGCTTGGGCTAACAGCGACCATTTCTCATTGGATGACCAAAAATCTTGCATTAAAGGGCGATACGGTCAAAATTTGGTCAATATCAACTTGACGTATTTCTTTCAATTTTGCATTTAAAAAACCTGAACACCCCTCATTTTGAAGGTGTGTGTGTGTAGAATGTTGCTCCTATTTTGATTTTGGAATTCACTCTTCAGTTGTCAAAATGCCGTCCAAGCAAGAAGAGCAGCGTATCAAAATTTTGCTCGCACATCGCGAAAATCCGAGCTACTCGCACGCAAAGTTGGCAAAATCGCTAAAAGTTGCCAAATCAACCGTTACAAATGTAATTAAAGTGTTTGGGGAACGTTTGTCGACAGCCAGGAAGTCTGGATCGGGGGAAATCGAAAACCGGAAGCCGCTGAGACGACAAAGAGAGTTGCCGGTAGTTTCAAGCGAAACCTAACCTATCTCTCCGAGATGCCGCAAATAAGCTGGGTGTATCGTCTACAACCGTGCATCGAGCCAAAAACGAGCCGGACTATCGACTTACAAAAAGGTAGTGACTCCAAATCGCGATGATAAACAAAATACGACGGCCAAAGCGCGATCCCGGAGGCTGTACACGACGATACTGACGAAGTTTGACTGCGTGGTAATGGACGACGAAACCTACGTCAAAGCCGACTACAAGCAGCTTTCGGGACAGGAGTTTCATACGGCAAAGGAAGGGGAAAGGTAGCAGATATTTTCAAGCACACGAAACTGTCAAAGTTCGCAAAGAAATATCTGGTTTGGCAAGCCATCTGTACCTGTGGCTTGAAAAGCAGCATTTTCATAGCTTCCGGGACTGTCAACCAAGAAATTTACGTGAAAGAGTGTTTGAATAAACGTCTGCTGCCTTTCCTGAAGAAACACGGTGTTCCGTACTGTTTGGCCGGATTTGGCATCTTGCCATTACGGTAAAAGGCCATGGAGTGGTACGCCGCCAACAACGTGCAGGTGGTTCCCAAGGACAAGAACCCTCCCAACACGCCAGAGCTCCGCCCAATTGAGAAATACTGGGCTATTGTTAGCGGAACCTAAAGAAGACCAAAAAACTGCTAAGGACGAGCAGCAGTTCAAGGCAAACTGGCTTTCTGCGGCGAAGAAGGTGGACAAGGTGGCTGTACAAAATCTGATGGCAGGGGTCAAGCATAAGGCCCGGCAATTCGGATTTGGAAAAGCGGAAGCCTAACTGAATATTTTTCCTGAATTTTATACTAATTGAACTTGAAAAAGAAATTTAATTTGATTTTTTAAATAAACGATTTCACCGATTTACACGCGTTTTCCCTTGACCAAATTTTGACCGTATCACCCTTTATTCACGCACAGATTCTCGTTCGCGATAGTCTCAATAGCATGTACAAAGAGCACACTAAGCTGTATACTGATGGTTCTAAAAGCAACAATCAGGTAGCCTACCCTCATACTCTCGGACTCCGCTAGCTGTATCTCCGTTCTTGATGAAGGGAAGTCGAAAACCCGTGTATTCAAAAAAAATCAAAGATGCGACTTCTGGTAGAGATATTATCTTTTGCTGGATCCCTGGACATTCAGGAATTACTGAAAACGAAGCTGGTCATCGTGAAACACTCTGCCGGCGATTGAAAAACGTTATCCCTACGTCCAGATGTTCTCCATCGGTTTAAACATAGGTATATAGAAAAGATCGTCACGAGTTACGTGTATTAACTAGGCTAAGAATTGACCACAATGTACTAACTTAAGAATATACATTATTCTACAAAAGTGTTTCTAAGGATTGTGTGACCAAAAACATCATATCAAGAAGACTGGCAACTTTACCAGAATTCAGATGATCGTAGCGCTACACATGGGCAAACACCGCAAAGAGAAAGGTGCAAATTTACAAACCTTTTTTTCTGGGATTGTAAACTATGCTATGATGACGCGATTATGCCTAACTCATAAATGGTCATATGAGATAATGGAGTTGCTTTTATGCATATGTGTAAACCGTTCTTTGGCATTTAATACGTTTTATTTGCTAGTTCTCTAACACTGAAACAAATGACAAAACACGTGTTTTCTGAGTTTGAATTGTCGTCTTAAAAATATTACTTTTTTACAGAGATTTGGCATTTTTTCAAACGTGAGTTATCCTTTACAATTACACTAAGGTTTTTTTTGCACGGGGGATACGTTCCACTTTCAGTATGGAACCGTGTAAAACAAGACTTAAAAGAGTTGATAAATTCGCATGCTTATACATTTTATATTGCTTCGATTTTTTTGTATGCGTTACCTTGCCATGCAATGGTCAAAATACAGTTTTTAAAATTTTGAGTATTTACACCAAAAATTGTGATTTTTTGGCCCAAAACGTAAAATGTGATTTAAATTAAGTGGATAAGTTGTTCCGTTCTGGAGTTATTGCCGAAAACAACCCGTGTAAAAAAATCGTGCAAAACAAACCTTAGTGTATATTTATCATCTAATCGTTGGCGCTACGAAAACATGCACTTTCAAACCTGTTTATTTATTTTGTTTTACTAGTTGTTAGTACTTTCTTCACTTCACTATAGATTTATTCTTTTTCTTAACATGAGCATTTGAGTTACGTAGTTAATGTTTGTTTTGGCGTCTTTATTCTTCATTCGATTTAGATCCCGTGTTTTTTTGTGAAGCAAATTATTCCGGTGAATGTTTAGCGGATTGTTATATTGGTAAGTATTGTTCTTTCTGTTTAGTCTCTACTTTATGGGATCAATTAACAAATATGTTCAATAATTAAGTTTATCAGGATTTTTAAAACGCCAGTGAATCTGCTAGTGAACATCGTGACGTTACCCTTTCCATGTTTCCTGATGCTCTGTACATTCGGCTCAAAATGGTCAACTTCACTGCTGTCATGTATTCTGGATCTGGCGTTCCCTGTGGGGCCATGTTTTCGAGTAGTGATGCAATTAGGAGCGCAAATCCTCTGACAAGTCATTTTTCACCGTCCGTACTTATATTCCTAAACATTTTTCTCTTTTCAGAGAGCGAGTAATGGCGCTATAACCATAAGCCATATGTGGCTAGGGCCATAGTTAATCCCAACCAGGTCACAACAATTTGAAGAGAAATGAAGCACCATCTAACTTTTTTTGAAAGGGGGGCGACCGTGGCATATTGGTTAACATCCATACCTCGCACGTCAAAGTAACGAGTTCGAATTTCACACCCGGAGAAGTTACGAAATGCCCAAAAGTGGTGTTTTAGTGACTACGACGGGAGATGAACCAGCCCGAGGCTAAAAATCTCGATAATCAAGAAAAAAAAAACATTTTTCGACTAGATGCTCCCAACGACCATTTTTAAAGATATTTTTGTTGTGTGCAACAAACAGGACATTCTGTTTAACTATTCTCTCCGGCTACTCATTTTCATTTTCCTTTTATATCTACTGAAGGCTAGGTGGGTTCCCCCTGTCTTCTTAAGGTAGATACCAAATCCTCCCTATCCTCAACGATTGCATGGACGTGGCCAGGTAAGCGATCGAGGAGAGTCTATGTGGAGATTATTGCGTGAAGAAACGTATCAGTAACTGTATATCCCTATCCTCGGAAATGTGATCTGGACACAATGGGTGGGCCTACGCCATCAGCATTGAGATGGTAACCAAAGACATATCCTGACGTGGTAGTATCACATCTTGAATATTTTGATTTAATGCCGCGTCACATATCTGGCATTGATGCACTGATTTTACAGATGTGATCCAACGGACATCCTGTCTGGGAGCCTTGAATGCTGGTGCAGTCCAGTGGGGCTCTTTCCTCAGTCATAATGATGTGGGATTTCTTCTTGGCTGCAACACCTTTCCTAGCGTTCCCTGACATGATGAGCCGAAGCCACGCTTAATTATAAATCTAGCTAGACAGGTTTATATTGGTACACAAGATTATTGACATTTGTAGAGAACTGACTGTTGGATTCACTGAGTAGAAGTTTGATCGAAAGTGGCACCACTCTTATTTTGTTATTTCTCATTTCAAAGAGCTATAATAAAAATACCACATATTATAACAATGGTATACAAACAATTTTATAACGGCTTCTTTCTCGATAATTTTTCAATAATAGATAGGGACTAGGCGTGATGAAGCTTTACCTTGCCACCGAATAGTGAATCTAATACCTGACCAAGATTGTAAGGCTGCACTTGCTGTCAGACTTTGAAGCGATTAAACGACTTCGAGATTAGTATTAGACAAATAAAAAGAAGGCAATGAACAGACAAGTAAACTTAAACGATTCTACAACAGAATCTAAGAATTTAACTGAATAACACAGAAGACAAGAACGGACTAAGGCGGACAAAGTGATAGGTCATCCAAAAGAAGTTAGAAGAGGTATACATCGATGAATTTCAGAGCACATAAGAACTAGACATCTATTAACCTATTAACGACTGAAGAAGTTACAAAATGCCCTCAAACATTTCTAGCATAAAAAGACGCAACGTCCTCCCAATTTCTTTTAAAGAAAACTTCTCTCTCATAAGCCCCATCAGTAAACCATTAAAATTATACTGTTGGGACTACTGAGACATCAGACATGACTAAAACTGACTAAAAAATTTTTGATTGTAGAAAACTGCTCAAACAGACTTTTGCAGCACATAAATGATATTTTTAACTACAAAAGAATGAAGAAAATAAACTGACAAACTAAATAACCAAAAGACGAAACGACACCATACTAAACAGTGGACATAAACATGACTGAAAGAAAGGGGAAGCAAACTGGAAAATTTAACACCTTTATAGACAGTGTCTCTATCGACGACATGATCCTTGCACGGCTGATGAAATGCTTCAAAAGGAGTTAAGTTATATCATTCTAACGCACAAGTAACAGGAACGGCTTAAGAATAGCTTCCTATTTTTGGTTCGGGAAAACTTCATCGAAAAACTTTCATAGCACATAAATGCCACATTTCACGATCTAAACAAGAAAAGACTCCGTATTAAACTTGTAAACGTAACACTGATTAACGAAATAACAAAAATACAATTGACGAAAAAGACGAACGGACTAAAAATTTTCAAACTTGGCTCCTTCCGAATCATTTGCAACAGCGTCTTCTTGGACGACATGCTCCGTGTACGGCTGGCAAAATGATTCTAAATGATTTACGCAACGATATCATCAAAGGCCTGGCGTAGAGGTTTCTACTCTATTCAGAGTCCCGCCAGTAAACCTTAAAAAAAAGAAACCGCAGTGCTGTAAGTAGCCCGATACCGACCTTTTAAAAGTATTTGGATGTGATGAAGTGTTGGGTTTGGATGTATAAGGGAAGGGCTGTGCACAGATTTTATTGGCCAATACAGGGCACCTTCCACGCTGTCATTTGTTTGTTGAAATAGACATTTAATAAGATAGGTTCAGGTAATATTACTAATAATCCAAAATCTAAAATGTACAAATATGGACATTGATTCCTCTCTCAAAAGTTTAAAATGTTATCAAGAGGTCGGAATAAAATCCTCATTATAATGGCCAATTGAGCGCAATATCAATTACTACTAGTTATTTGTTTTCACACAGGGTTCCTTATAACTTTTTAAGCATTAGTACTTCATTCAGGCATAAAAAACGAATTAATGTACCAGAAACTGGACGGACACTTGTGCCTACCCAGTGGAGGACCCGGATACGACCACCCATGTGAGTCTAGAGTATCGCACGAGCTGACGAGTGCAACGGAAAGGACTATAGGTGTATAGACCTGGGGGTGAGTCCCAGGATACGCAATCTTAGCAGGAAAGCACGGACTATACACTGGATAATTACAATTAAAATTACAAGAAACGTATCAGTAACTGTATACGTTCATGGTGATATGCAATGTCTTCAATGAGTTCTTCCTCATCGTAGCTTCATTCACGAGGTGTGCAAAAGTTAATTCTAATGCTAATGCTAATATGAGATATTGGAGTTGCTAGCCTTATTGAAATGTTGTCTGCGGAAACACTTAATTAACCATTGACCATATATTATTACAATGCAGAAAAAATGAAAATATTCGTGAAGAAGTAGACCCAAACATTGCATAAGGAAATGAAATGAAAGAAGAAATTATGTTCTGAAATTTTAAAAAAGCTGTGAGCTCTATGACAAGGTCTAATAAAAAAATCCAAAGAGGCAAAACCCCTATAATAAAAGAAGCCATTATTTTTTTCATTCTTCATTAAGAATCATAAACGAGGAAATTGAACCAATTTCAGAATCCCCTAAAGTCTGTATCCACATTAATCAAATCACTGTACTATTTAATAATGTTTATGATATACAGCTGGGAGTCTATGATGAAAAAGACTATGATTCGTGTTTACATTCCATGTTTAGTGTTGGAGATGAGAACGAATAAATAGCGTCTGTGCGGGTGGATTTTGTCAATACAAGAACTTGCAAAAAATCATAGGATTTACCTAAATCCACTGTTCACCGTGTGCTCAAACGTTTGGCCGTCGAGAGAAAACCAAGAAATGATTAAAACCAAAACAATGGACGTGTTGATCCTGTCATGGACCGGAAGGTGAAGAGAATATTGAAGAAAAACTCAAACCTCGCTGTTCGAATGGTGGCTCATAAAATAGGAATATCAGCTGGTTTTATCCAAAAATCAAAACAGTGGTGAAGAGGTGATGCTCTACAAAGTAAAAACAGTTCCAAAATTGCAACGACAAACAGAACTTAACAGCAAAATCACGGGCTCGACGTTTGTACTGCGAATATTCGACGAAGTTTTCATGAGAGTAAATATGTCGTCACTACAGAAACGATCAACAATGAGATTTACCAAAAAGAGTGCCAACAGAAACGAGAGTAAACCACGCAATTGGGGGGTTTCCTGTACTATCTGAAAATCCTACTCTAAATAGAACCATCATCAATCAATTCTTGTGGCATTTTTCATAAGCAAAATGCATTTCATTCGCTTCTTCGTATTCATATTCTTTCAACCATCACAAACAAACCCCAGTGGGGCCGAAAGTACCATAAACACTTTGGAAGTCAACCAATTTTGAAAGATCAACAAATTTTGACTCATGTTTCACGCCGAATGCGATAAAATTGGCTCGAAGAAAGATAAACACCATCTCCGCCAACGAAGCAACAGTGCAACCTGTTTATCGGTGGCGTGCCGCGTGCCCTAAATGCAACCGTAAAGCAATACCTACCTCCTCCACTCCACCTATCTGGTAATGGCCATTAAAGTCACTTATCTTTCGTGATCGCATTCGCTGTTGACAGAGTGTAGGCTTTAGGCTGAATCGTGTATTGTGATGTTGCGTTCTCGTTTAAAGTTCCACGACGGATATCGAGTCGGTTGAGTTTAGTAGTTAGTTAATCAGTTAAAATAACGTTGATGACTTAATAATTCAAAAACGCAACGGATAAGATCCCAGACTGATACTACGCTTAAGTTACACATCACTTCCATTGCTTAATTGACAACTCACACCCGACAACCGTTCAACAAAGCAAAAAGTGAAACCACACTGCTCATCAACAATGGCCTTCCTGCAAGACAAGCACACCTCAATCCGACGCTTAAGATAAAATTTAAAAAAAAAAACATGGTGCGAAAATGCACTGACGCAAATGACACCTGAAGCATGGGCTCGTCCGATGGGTGATAATAATGTATTTGAACATTTAATCCGACGGCAATCGGTTTATCACATACTGGATGATGCTCCTACCGATGTTCCAAATATGCGTGTTGTTGTTCGAGTTTCATGAGTAAATCAATATTTTTGTTTGCAATGATCATCCAAATGTTAAGCAGGAGGCACGTATTTAGAGGTTATGCGTTCCCAATAAACACCCATCTGCCGGGGTGGTAATTGAATTTGTAACTCTTCCGAGGAAAAATATACCACCGCGAATCGGAATCCAACTTGGAAACCCAATTCCACCTGTTTGATACAATTCATGCTCGAACGATGAACGGAAGCATGGAACGAAGGCCCAAAGGAAATAAACGCGGGAAAACATAGGAAGAACAGGAAATTAATTATAAGCTTTTCAATCCAATGGATGTATCTGTTACCGATTAGAATCGAGTAAAACATTGGATGTGGATGAAAACATATGTTGCAACGTGATTGTGTGTAATCGAACACGATAATTAAATCAGAAAAAAAAGGATTTACGATAATCATTACAGAAATTAAAAAAACTCAGTGAGGCAGAATAACAGGTGAAATAAACTTTTCCTCACCCACTGCAAGTTATCGACTAGAATGCACTACTTTACTTATATAAAGATCTAAAAGTTAAAACTGATTCTTGCAATTGCGATATTTGCTAAGTTAAAATCAATATTATGTTATACATTTTAAGTAAACGAATATCAATATTTAAAATCATGTCATACTAACTCTTAAGCCTGTCTAGAATAAGATTTAATCAAAGAATGACCAGGCAACGATCAATTCCTAATATTAGTCTTTAAAGCACTTTTTTAAAAACCTCATCAAACCTGCCCCTTTTCGAATAACCTTTCATCAAAGTCGAAATACTTGCCAACAAACTTTTCCTCCAATTACTCTCTCAAAGTTTCATACGCCCAATTTCCACTGAATAATAAAACCGTTTCAACCAACAATCGAAGCAAGCTGCACATGTTGCTTCCTCATGAAAACGAAAAGAAATTAAAAAAAAAACACACCGAAACAAATCCGATGCAAAACAGAACCTCGAATAATCACCTTTGATAATTGCACTCGAATCACTTCACCAACGCCAACGTACTTTCGATGCTAATTAATGCATTCGTTTTTCATCCACTAGTGGCGATATTTTTTTCCCTCCTTTCTTCAAATTTTGAAAATCTGTTTTGTTTATCTTCCAAGCACAGCCAGAACTTCTCTTCGTCCAGTTTCGCCGCAATTTTATCCACCTGAATATTGCTTCTTCCAGTATGTGCCCAATCACACACACACACTCTCACGCGCGATACGCTACTCGATCTACTTTCCACCAATCAATCAAAATAGACACGCACCGGTGCTAATTTTTCTTATTTTCTTCAGAATACCTACTCGCCAAAAATGCTCTTTCAACCGAAAATCAACCTAATCTGCAACGAGAATGACTTCTGCCTTTCTTCGACTATCTCGGACTGGCTTCCCAGTGCGTTTTCTACCGAACAACCGATCAACACGAACGTCCACAGCGAACTGACTCGAAGCAAGCAGCTGATCGGTCTTCTTTCCATATCGAGCCGCATCGCAGCAGTCCACCCCACAGATCAACAACCGAATGGGCGAGACGAAAAAAAAGAGATACGAACGCGAGAGAGCAAGCGGCTCGGTTTGTTTATGTTTTTCCGCGAGCTTTGCTTGTAAACAGAGAGGATTTTGCGGTTGCTGCTTGTGGAGCACCGGTTGCGTTTCCCATCAGGCAAGTTAGCCACCCACGGAACCATGTGCTGCTTGGATGCGGAGGAAAACGGCACCGTGAGAGAGGTTCAACGAGAGAGAGAGAGAGAGAGAGAGAGAGAGAGAGAGAGGAGAGAGCTTTCGATTTACGGTGGGTGGAAAAGCACTCCGGTGGTTGGCGGGTTGATTTTTTTCCCAACAGAGGATAGGGTGGATCGAATTGAATTTTGAAATAAACCGAGTTGGGTAAAGGGGGGAATTATTTCTTTCTTAACCTTCTTTAGGTATCGGAGCGAATATGACCCGGAAAGACATTTTTGACATTTCTTAAAGGCTGTTAATAAAAAATAAGTACATTAATTGTTATGTTATATATTCTCCGTGCGAGGAGTAACGATTATGATGTAGAAGGAGATGTTCGCTCATCACCATGAGGCACCAAGAGTGAACAACAATGTTTTTGGCTAGAATGAAAGATATGAAGAGAAAGTTTTTGATAGTTCCGCTAGTGTGCGGCAGGATTGGAAATGTAACAGATGTTTTTTTTAGGAAAATTGAGCGAAAAGGGCATGTATACAGTGGTACTCGAACCAAGGACATTTTTGCCTAACATCCCACTGCGGGGTAGGTTGAAGGAGCACGGACTAAGTCCGCCACTTCAACAGGCAAAAATGTCCGGTTGGAAGACGCTCATGTACCACTGTGGCTTGTATAGTTATTCTAGCGATCTATTGTGTGCACTCTGTTTACTGATGCGCACATGGGAGAGGAACTCTCTCCTTTTTTGGGTTTGTTTTGATTCGCACCGACTGACGATCACTAAAGTTTGTTGTTAGGCAAAAATGTTAGGCAAAAATGTCGTTGGTTCAAGTACCACTGTACTGCCCTTTTCGCTCAATTTTCCTAAAACATCTGCTATATTTCCCAGACTGCCGCACACTAGCGGAACTATCAAAACTTTCTCTTCATATCTTTCATTCTAGCCAAAAACATTGTTGTTCGCTCTTGGTGCCTCATGGTGATGAGCGAACATCTCCTTCTACATTCAAAAAAGGTTTTTCGGGTTTCGGGTCATATTGTCCCGGATTACAAATTCACATTGCGTAAGGTTTATATGTCCAAATTGTAAAGTATTTTCAGTCAAAAGGAATCGTTGCCGGAAGAGGGCATGTTTTGTCAGGATCTATGAGGCGGCGACAGATACAAATTGTCATCGGTACATGCTTTTCGACGGCTCAAACTACACAGAAGTTTTCAACAGCAGTCTACGTCTAGCCTTGAAATGGATCAATGACAAATTGGCCATTCTGGGACAACCCGGATTCCCCCGGAAGAACCGTTTAGCAGGGAACAAATACGGATTTTCATCGAAACATGCCTTTCGACTGCTCAAACCTTATGATTTTTTTTCTTCTACACGGGAAATAATGCACACATATTTATTGGCAAAAATCCATAGAAAATTCCACATAATACTGATGTGTTCACACATAAACCGCACCCTCTGAGAAACACAAATGAAGTTTATGTGACAAATGAAAAGTATGTGTGGCCACACATACACGGTTACTGGCTAAAACCCATTAATGGGTGCAAAAATACGCATTTTTCAACACCACACGTAAATGTCAAACAATGGGTATAATTTGATTTGCCAAAATGGGTAAAAAAATACCCATCGGTGAGAACTTATTAGCAGGAAAAAAATGGGTGAAAAATAGTTATGAAAATTATTTAACTCTCTTCAGTCGTTTGTGCGTTGCTGAGTCTCGAAACAAGTAAATCCGGTCCGAAATCTGCCAACAAAAGCAATTCCACAAATAAGCTGAGCAAAAGTGGATAGTTGGTCCAGTTGGTATGTAAAAGATTCCTAAATATATGAATAAATAAATTTAAAATAACCAATTTCCAAAACCGCCATTTTCAGATTGTTTGAAAAATGGAAGAGCTTCGAAAGAAACTGGACTTCGAGTCTTACAAAAAACTAGAGAGTAAGTAAATCTAAATTTATTCAGGAAACTTTTTGTTAAATTGAATTTTAAATTAAGGTTACGAATGTCCTGTTGCTGGCTGCAGCTCCGCTGCAGATAACTTCCACGAACTTCCAGGATTTTACATAATATTAATGCTGTTCAATAAACAATATTTAGAAATATATCGACTATCTACGACTATTTTTATTTCCAACGGATAATTCTTCGAAAGCACACGATTTCATTATCAATTTATCTATTCATGATTCAAAAATGGGTGTTTTTTTACCCATTTTGTAAAAAAAAAATTTTACGCTGATGGGTAAAAATATACCCATTTTTTGACGGAAGTGGTCGGTACTCATTAATGGGTTATTCGCGTTTACCCATTAAATGAGGAGTGGCGATTATAGCGAAAGTGAGTACTATAGTACCCATTAATGGGTTTTAGCCAGTAACCGTGTAGTGGTTATGTGTACACATAGAAAATATGTGTGGTTGCAAATAGATACCATTTGTTGATTATATTGCATAAAATCATAGATGGATATTATCATTGCTTTTTTATCATTGTAGTCATTAAATGGACGAATGACCAAATTGGTCATTCCGAAACAATCTGCATAACAATAACAAAGCACAATATAAACAAAATTACTATTTTTTAATTATCGGGTGAGCCTTGTCAATGACGAAAAATCAGTGTAATTTTTAGCGAAGATGATTTTTAGTATCAATTCACTAGTGTCAAAAGTGACGCGAAATCTTTCAAAAAAAAATTTTTTTGTCCCAATATTTGATGCAATTACTTTTGCATTGTTATTTTTTTTATCCTAGCTCCGAAGAATCCTTGTGAACCACCGCAAATCCCGCAATTAGGTTTGACTTAAGAGAGAAATAATAAACGTATCAAAATGTTGGGTCGATGCAGAAAAAATATATCTGTAATGGAGGAATCCAGGTAATGCAAAAGTGAGGTTAAACGTCGTAGATGGAGCTCTTGAAAAATTAGTGATAAAAAGAGCAGAAAATCGTCCGTAATGACGATACTGACCAATTTCATACAGTTTAAAAAAAAGCCAACAGTTATTGTCTATTTCAGTTTACATACTATGATGTTTAACCACACTTGGATTCCTCCATACTATATTGATATATCTTTTCTTCTTCTTTTTAATACAGAACAAACATGTTTGTAATACACTTGAATCTTGGGGCAAGACACTGAGCAATCCTGAGTAACTCTGAGCCATTATGATCATCTCTCATTCACTGGATAAATATTGTGATATTGAACATTCCTATCTTTTGTAAAACTTGGTTTTGACAGTGAAATTGCATACTCAAAACAAGAGAGTTCTGCCGTGAAGGTTTTCCGTATCAACGTTGCGGGTAATGCTCACCCGCTAGTCATTAAATTATGTATTTGTGTAGATTGTGTTTTGCGTTGTTTTTAGCTTGGATGAAACTTGTGTCAATCCATTAGCCCATTTCCAGCGCCCATCCACTATCTACCTGAAGCCAAACACCCCGTATGAAAATCAATAAGTCGCGCCATCATCACACCGGAAATAATCCACACATATTTATTGGCAAAAATCCATAGAAAATTCCACATAATACTGATGTGTTCACACATAAACAGCACCCTCTGAGAAACACTAATGAAGTTTATGTGACAAATAAAAGTATGTGTGGCCACACATACTGGTTATGCGTACACATAGGAAGTATGTGTGGTTACAAATAGATACCATTTGTTGATTGTATTGCAAAAAATCATAGATGGGACACATAGATATTATCATTGCTTTTTTATCAGTGCAGGGGGGCGAAGAATATAGTGTACAAATTTGATGAATCCTGAGTACTTTGAAGTAAAAAGTTACTCACAAGAAAGTTGTCTTGCCCCTTGATTTGAACATTTGTTTCTCAATAAGTGCAGAATTTCGAATACTATTCCAAATGGATGAATTCCTAAATGTCATGTCTTTTTTTATGCATTCTCTATAATCAAACTACAAGAAAAGTTTTCAATTTTAAGTAAAATGTAACGATGTGGTTACAAATAGATAGCATTTGTTGAGCTGATTGCAAAAATTCATGTGCGGGACACATAAATGTTCGGTACTTTTTAACGATCTTTACACCCCGTTCACATTACATCCTATATTACGTGATATAGAGTATCTTGATATCAAATGTCATGCACGTTATTTTCAGTGAAAATTAGACGCATAGATGCCGATATCAAGATACTCAATATCACGTAATATAGGTTGTAGTGCAAACGGGGTGTTAGGTATTCTTATCTTAGCGTGTAAGTAATTTTGTTTACATATCTGCACACGCAAAAAAAACCGTAGAAAAAACTACCATTACCAGGGTTAAATTATGCGCAAACACCAACAATTTTCACCTGACTATAAATGCGTTTGATTTTACCATGCCTGCGATTTGATCAACCATGGTGCGGTTGATATCAATATGAGGTCTGTCAAATGTACCACAAATGTTGATGGTTTTACTAAAAACGTAGTAAATTTGACTGAAATGTCATGGTAGTTTTAAGGATAGGCATACACACAAAGAAAAATGATTGGTAGAATTAAAAAAACCATTTGCTTTCACAACAAAATCGTTCAAACCGTCAAATCAAAATTTTCTGCTTGGTTCATTTAAAAGTTGAAACTTTCAAAACGAATTGTAGAACTGTCATATCGAAACCGTGACATCGTTGAAAATCAAAGCAAATAATTTCTATTTCAAAATAAACTGTCAACGAGAAAGTGTCATGTGATAAAAATAAAAATATGCCATTTGCATTGAAATAGAAAATAGTTTTTACATCAAGAGGTTTATTTTGCAGATAAATTGTAGAATTTGCAACCCCAAAGCCTAGCATGCAAGCAAATAATTTCAAAATGAACTTTCAGATGTAATTCTCGTGCGATTAAAATGTAAATATGATGTTTGGAATGAAACAAAAATTGTTGTAACATACAAATTTTTTTTTAAGATGAATCTTTCGCATTTTCACAACATGCTTCAGATAAAGCGCAGACAAACATTGTCCTCGTAATTTTCACCAAACGCGTACGACGGGAGCAAAGAAGCACACAGTAGATGCGTACGCAGACAACAACATTGAAAAATTGCTAATGACAACGACGACGACAAATTGCTTTGTGTTGGTGGATTTGACAGTTCTACAATTTTCATTGTAAAAGAAACCACTTTTAAATTTACACTCTGAACCGAAACATAACACTTTCAAATCAAACGAAAAACTTTCGTTATAGATAATTTAACTTTCATTTTAATGAAAAATAAACACTTTTCAGAAGTAAAGGGCAAAACTTTTAATAAAACAAGATTTATTTTTTGTGTGTAGTCAGGCCATTTAAGTTTCTACTACAAGATTTATTTTTTTCTGTGTAGACGCTTTCTGTTTACTTTTAGAGCCTGAAGTATAATTAAAGAACGTATTTAAGCCTAGAGGCAATTCACTGCAATTGATTACTAAATCGAAAATACGTGAACGAAAATTCGTTAATTCACAATATAGAAGAAAAATGCAATAAAAGTTCAAAAATTAAAAACTAATACAAAAATTCGGTCAGCACAGTGCACAAGAATTCTAAATTAGACTAAAAATTTGAGAACACAGTAAAACCAACAATCAATATGCAACTAGCGATTCGAAATTGGTTCAATGTTATAGAACTCCTTGGTCCGCAGTACACCTTGAAGCCAGCACCTTGCTGTAAATATTTGCGCCTTTGTTTTGATTTGCTCTGTTATTTTGACAGAACATTTGAGAGTGTGTTCGTGTGAGCTCATTATTGGGGGCGCAATATTAAGCTTGAGACCGAGCTTGGGACAGATGTGCTAGTACTGACTGAGCCAAGAAAAAAATCGTATTTGTTCGGGACCTACTGGTCTTAGAGTTAGTCTATGGTAGAACTCCCTAGTGCAAACGTTTATTCCAATCTGAGTTCAATTCTGGCATTTTATTGTAGATACATCAATCTTGAACAAAAGAAAAAAAATCTGTTGGTGTAGTTTGTTGAAACCTCACAACAATTTGTAAATACATCTAAAGAATTAAAAACATAATTCAATTAGAAACGGCTTATTTTACGATGTAGGAAAACTTACACACTATTGCACGAGGCGGTTAAAAACATGTTTATCTTTCCTCTTGTTATCATGTCATCTTGAATGCAACCTATCAACATATTTACAAATAACTAACATACACGCTATTTCCAAACAAACCCAAATTGAGTACGTTTGACTCAAATCAATCAAAAGTAAGGCTACTCAAAAGTGAGTAAAGATAGTTCGTAGTGGTAAGATGACAAACATTCAACATCGGTATTTTCTTAAGCAAAAATTATGTCGATCGAACAAAAATAGAACAAAAATGCTCGCTGTTCTGGTACCACTTTTAAACCAAATAGGGTATGTGTCCCTTGACTCAGCCTATTATGCAACCAGCGTTCACATTTTTCATTATTACTCATAAAGTTTTTAAACTGTAAGTGAGATTCAACTGGTTATACACTTGCAAAGATAAGTTTGCTAAGACATTTGGTAGCATGTATTACTAAAAGTTACACAACTATTTTTATAATGCCATAAACTTTCAAGGGGTGTAAAAAATATGTACCCAACATTGGGTCTACGATTTTCTTGTAAAATCATTGTTATTTTATCTTTGTGAATAGTAAGTTTGTTACGTGTAACTATTTTCTGCCAATCTAGCCTGCATTACTTGCTTTATCGATTCAATTAAGCCAAATTTAGATCACTTAAAGTTGTGTAGATCATCTGTTCAGCATAACGAGTGAAATCATGATGCCCGAAAAGTTCAAGAAACCGAAAATTACGTGGAAGTGAACAACTATAATATGATTAATATTGTCTCAATTGCTTCGGATTTCATCTACCAAAGTAATAGCAACATGATTTTGTTGATTATCGCTAAATTAATGACACATTTGGTACATAGGCCGAATCAAGGAGCTAGGCTAACATTACATCCCCTTACCCTATGTGTAGAAAAACATCCACAACACTTTTTCAAGGCCAGACATGTTTGGTATTTAATCCTCACGACTTCTTTACAACAAAGTTATTATATTCTTGTCAAAGCTGGTGTTACTTGGGTTGCTGAATTGAAAGCAATCGAGGAGAAGTGTATTGATGATAAATTCGTTGAAAGTGTAATCTGCTCTATGGGAAAGGTTTACGGAAAACATTGTTTTACTGCTGCTGGACAAACTGTATGTTTTCAGTTGATCGATTATTCCGTAGATCTTCACGGTTTCTTACATGAGGTATCGTGGCCTGGTATTAGCACAACGCAAGGCCAGTATGGGAGACCGAAAGCAAAGATCGCTTTTTCGAAGTACAACATTTCATTATCCTATTCTAAACGCCGACGAGCTATTCAGTTTGGAAACTTGCCATAAATTTCTCAAGCAATGCATTCGGAATTCAAAGCAGTGACTCGAAGACGTAAAGCAAATTCGTTCCTCTGTATCAAGAAAGAAATGTCAAAACATTGCAAGAAGAAGATGGTGATCTGAATGGTGTACGGGAAAACAACCCTGCTCAGCAGCTGGATGATCTTGTGGACTCACTAGGAATGATAGTTGAGATCTTGGAGGAGACCACTCTAAAATCAGAACCTGTTCTGCAGGGCTTTTTGCTAAAGCATATGCGAAATTTAAAACACCGAAAAACTTCTTTGTTTGTATGTTTGTATGTTGAATTGATGTACTTGAATTTGTTCGCGATTTACAAGATAGGCAATGCGTGATGGTGAGGGATAAATACAATATCGTTATATATAGCAATTACTCCTAATTTACACAAAATTTGATCAATTGCGTATACCTTCTGATTTGTACAAGTAATATCTCTTGCGTGAAAAACAAGAATGTTCATCAACAGGAAAGTTTTTTCAAACAAATTACAAATTAATTTTACTAGCTTTGATCCGTTGATACAAGTAGAGTCTGCTTGATTCATTGATACTTACTTTTTATCTTTTTTTAGATACCATTGATCAGATGATGAGCTTCTCAGAGCAAGTTCATTTGAGAATTTAATTCAATGAAATTTATAACTGTCCCCTTTTGTCGGATTTGTTAGACATGGATACTGAACGAAAACGCTACTTCAAACTCGTTTTGATGCTGTTTTCTCCAATAATCGAATAATTGTTTGTTGTAAAGGTAGTCGTCTTGTCCGTACCAGCTTCTTAATTGAGTACAAACCGTTTTCAAATGGGTAGGAAGAATTTGTGGATAGAGGACCCAATCTCTGAATCTCATCTACTACGTGAATCAGATTATGAATCTTGCATGTTACTGAATTAAGCTGCTTGAAATAGTTATTGACAAACTACTTGAATAAAATAAACAAAATGTGTGCGGTAAAATATCGCTGGTAACTGCACAGAAGAGGTTCAAAAACTTAGTGTAAATTTCGTCTTCAACAAAATGTTTTAGAATTACAACGCCAATATAGTTGACGCTTTGCAATGATTGAGAGTTTCTATTCCACGAACAAAGCGATGAATCTCTACAGGTAATCGATTTTTTAAAAGAAGTTCTGTATTGTTACTAACATCATTCTTTGACCATCGACGTGAATTTATGCCATTGTTTCAATGGCGAAAAGAAAGGAGCTTCTTTGTAACTCCAAGGAGAAGTAGGGAAAGGGAATTAAAATTTACGACTCCTAAAAATATATAATAAAAGCTCTCATAGTTGAATCACATATCGAAGCACGTATATTCACTTTAAGCTCAAATCCGTTTATAATTAATCCATCTTATAATACGGGCAGTGTATAAACCACAAACTTCTCCAAAAATTCTGCAACCTTCTTTGGTTTTGAACGGCCGTAAAATATAGGGCCAATTTCTGGCATTTCATAAATACTAAACAAAATTTTCCACACTTGATTTGTTGCGTTATTAAACAAGGGAAGATCAATGTTAATGTTTATTGATATCGTTTGTGAGTTACTCATTTCAGCAAAACACTGTCGGAGACAATTTTCTAAAAGTAAATTATAAAATTAAGTTTGTCAATAGTATTTTGAAATCTGCATTTTTCCTACCAATGATGCCAGTATTGTCCACCACCAATAGTAATTATGGATGGCTTAATTCGGGTAGTATATTATAAACGTTTCGGGTCTGGGCAATGTTGAGTCAATGGAGTTTTTGTAACAGCGGTTTCATGGCTTGCTGTCGAATATTATACCACAATACGTTGTATGTATGTGCCGGGCATTACCTGTGTTTTGATAATAATAAACTATTTTCAAGGTAGAAAAAATAAAAATATTAGTTTAGAACCTCGCTTAGTACAACCACCATTTGTGTTATACTGTGGTAATATTTTAAGGTAGAAAGAAACAACCTGTCTGTTTGAAACAACAAAACGGATTCTTAAAGTAAATAGTTTTTTAGTTTGGATGTTAATAAACAAGTTTGTTGTTTCAATCGGGACTATTTTTTCTCCATGACATTCTATTGTTTGCAACGATAAGATAACAATAATTGAATTATATATTTTTTTGTTTCCTACCCTATTGTGAATGGGAGTTTTACTTTATAAATGGACGGTTGGTATATTTTTTAACAATTAAATTTTTCACTTTTGTTTTCGAACAATTTCAAACAAAAACCATTCATTTTATTGTTTTTTCTATTATCAAACTGTTGACTACAATAGACTTTATTGTGTATGTATTAACGTCACAATAGATTCACTTGAATCTAACTATACATGAACAGTACACTGAGGCAAGAAATCTAGCGAGATTCATTGTTTTGCCTTATGTTTATTACCCAAAAGAAATCGGTAATCTTTTCATTGAACTGCATTATGAATTTGAACAAATTTTATCAAATAGAAACTATACAGTTTTCATATTGAAAACGAATGTACAATATAATAGATTTTGATTCATCAACCGTACAGAACTCATTAATTTTTATTATAAAATTCAGTGATATACATGTAACATTTCATCTTAAGTTGGTTGCGATATTTGCACAAGCACATGTGTGTTTTTAAGTTCCAGAACAGAACCTGATTCGATTCCCAGTGATTCGTCTTGCTGAAAATACTGGAGAAGCCATGTTTGAGACAAGTTAACACTACTGTGTATGTTTATATACATTATTCAGACGGATATTATCTTCCTTGGTCGGATTAAAACCTTCCTCATTTGCAAAAGACGGTAGGCTGAAGTCTTCATCACCGTCGGGATAATTCCACTATCTCTACAGTTATGACACAGTATTCGGAGTCTGAAGCTGCTTGTCCCGATGATTCTGCGTTTACTGCTTGTCTTGATGATTCTTCTTTTAGTACTCGTTGAACCGGTATATGTTCAGGGGATCGTGTCATGGTTCCCTTTTAAGCTTCGGTGTGAGTTCGAGATGGTTTGTTCAACTAAAAATAATAAATGTTATGCTTTACCTAGCTTTTAACCTGTTTAACATATATTCATCAAATTTTTCCCAAAGGAACCTCGTTCTCTGCAGTTGAATAACTACAAACTGTTTTCTGCGGTTTGTCTCAGGAACGGTATTCATAGTATGAAGTAGCTTCCCAACTAACATTTTTAGTTGCCTAAGCCGAAGTTAAGAACTTATAAGCTGTTTTATAATTGTATAAAAGCAAGTGAAGCTGAATAAGCTATAAGCAGAATTAAAAAATCGATGCAGTACTTATGCTTAATGTAACACAGCTTTCACACAACATTTAGCTTTAGGTTGCATACTTTGAAAAGAAAGCTCTTATGCGAACAATGTTTGTCTGCATTTACACAGCTTGTTTATGTAGCTAAGAAATGAGTCGGTTAAGCTTTTGAATTATCATTCTGTGTTCTCTTACACAGTTTTATTTGTTGGCTTTATAATAGCTTTTCAAAAGCCTTTATATTAGAAATACCTTAGCCACTATACAGCTTAGTGATTATAGCTGTTTAAAATGTTGTATAAGTACATTGAGCGAACATATCGAAAAGATTCCATTCGAATGTAGTATGGAAATTTGCCAAGAGACATTATTGCAAATTTTACGATTCCCTTATGGAAAAAAATCATATGACGATCGTATGAATATTTTCCTCACATGAAAAAAAAAAAGTTGCAATCGGATCGCGAACCATGAACCTCGGCATCCAGAGCCGAGCCACAATCCCACGAGACTATACACGCTTGATAAGTGATGTCAATTGAAAGTGTAGAAGAGGCATGCTTTTATCGACCAATGCAACAATAATCTTTTAATACGATCTCTTATGGCTTTGTGGTTAATAGTTCTGATCGTAGGGATAATTTCCTGAGTGTAGTTGCGGCACAGAGTATGGATCATATATGCAGTTATTTATATGAAGTTCTTGAGCTTGAGCTCTTGAGTTGAGTCTTAGCTGTCAAACTAAATAGAAGGAATACCGTCCATTTTATCGAGCAGAGCATTTAGATTTCAAAATATTTCGAAGGATGTTTAAAAAAATTAAGAAAAGCGGTATTTATTATTGAAAACGAAATCTGAGAAAGTATGAAGCTTATTTGAGGAGTTCATATTCGGAGATTCGCGCAATTGACAGTGCTGTCGAAAATTGCTTTCAAATAAACAATATAAATTCCACTGAGCAGAAGATCAGGTGTTCAATTCCCGGTCTTAGTGGATTTTTTTAATCACCGGGAATTCATTAATATAGCGATTATAAACATAGCAATCTATAACAACAGTTATAAATGAAATTGATATTAATGTAGTTTAAAAAAATTATAACAAATGAATCCAAGCGCGGCACAGCTAACAACGTAAATTGGATGGTGATCATGTTTAGATTATAAGAATCTAGCTAACACTGATTTTCCAAACAGTACAAACCTGTTCGTAAAGAGCTTCAGCAATTATTGTTGTTCAACATAATAAAATATGTTTTGAACACTTGAAGCTGATATGGATCTGAGGATACAGTCACCGTTCTTAAGGTGAAGGTGCAGAGTTCAAATCTAGCAAGTAGACGGGTAAGTGATATATAAAATATATACTGTATATAAACATCATAATACAAAGTTCATATAGTTAAATATTAATTACGCATTACAACGATAAAACAACACCATTGCCGTAATACCGTCCACGAGTATTGTAAACAGTGTTTGACATACATATTTTATCGATTGCTGTATAGTGACTATGTTTAAGCGTTTATATCAACGTGTTAAGACTACCAATAAAAAGCTCTTTGCCACAGTTCTAAAAATAGAAATTGCGATGAACAAATAAATATGCTGAATATGCGTTTCAAAAGAACAGTTACGTGATAAGTTGTATGATGTTTGGATAAAAGCTTACTAGGCTATAAACCGATTACATATTCTGCTTGACATATTTTTTCATTTTCATGAAGCTGGGTAGATTCGCCAGATTTGCTTGTGAAAATATTGGCTGGGCGCTTGTGCAACCACTACTTAACCATTACTCAGTTTAAAGTTGTATACGTATTGCCAATGAAGCGTTTATCTAATTAAAAATGTTACTTGGGTTGTGCCTGTGGATCGTCGGTAACAATGGATAAATTAACCAGACCCTGTCGCATGGAAAAGAAAATGACTTGTTTTACTTTATCTCACATTACTATCATTGTGGGGATTATTATAGTTTCACTTACGTTTCTTTTACGCCAGTTCTCTACCCAGCACCACAATTGACTTACTTCAATAGTCAATTTGGGGCAAGCGTTGATGGCTGCGCTGAATTCACTCTCGCTAAGGATGAGTAAATTATTTGTTTTAATTCCAGCACCTGACAAAGAAAATCTAATGTGCGCTTTACTGAATTTATTAATAATCCTCTTGAATATTACTTTTAAAAATATCCGAGCAAAATAACGGCGCTTCTGTCAATAAATCCACAATCAACATGAGCTCGTCCAACTCGATGTTCGCCATTTTTCACTTTTTCACATTAGGGTTTATTATTTTTTCGTTTAGCACCTTCCAAAATCATAGGGAGGGTCAATGAAATTTATACACGTTGCATAACTTTTTCTTATTTTTCGAATATGAAAGACAACTATGTCACATGAAAATTATAAATGATTTATGAAAACAAATTCGAAACATTTTCAATGGCATCATAAGGGGAATTTTATGGATTTTTTCAGTCCATTGCCCTGAGTGATATGGTTCATTCTCCAACAACAAAATCAAAAATAATTATATGGTTTTGTATCGTAATCGTATTGTACTTTTTTATTCGGTAAGCTTGATGCAGACGTGAAGAGCACCTTTATTTTAATAGCCTTGATTGTTTTCCATCACGACTTTGCCCATTCCTTCCCCCCGTATAAACATCGACGCGCGTTTGGCGCGCAAACAGACGCAAGTTGACAGCTGTTGTGTCGTCTTTCACATACACATCCAAACGAAAAGCATCCAATTCTCGTGTTGTAAACAACAAAATTCCCTTGCGTCAACCGAAGCGCAATAATAGATATTTATTTTCGCAAATTTGTAACGTTTAATCGCCAGTTCTCCGTTGGTAAATGTCCGCAAAGTGATCGTAAATGTCCCCTTGTTCGAATGTACATGACGAAAAGTGTGTTGATCAGTGACGATGGAAGTTATTCCAAATTCATACATCGCTCGGGTTGTTTTGGGTGAGTAGTTGGGCTATTTTAGATGTAGGATGTTAGGAAGGTAATGGAATTCGATTCATTGAAGCCTATCTGTACGAGGAGAAGCTAAACAAGGCGGCGGTCGAATTCTGCGCGACCAGTCCCTACCTGAAGGAGGAACGAGAATTCGTCAAACGCGGCTTCCGCCCGGCGACGTGCATTAGCTTGAAATTGACGGCTCTGTTTCGGGAGTATGGCGAAATACAGCAGAAAGGTAAGGCGATTGGGTTGATTTCGAACGGTTGGTGGATGATTCGATTTGGGTTTTTTATTTTCTAGTGGACAGCTTTGTGGAAAAACACGGTGCTGAATTCGATGTCCAGCATGATCTCCCGCTGGTAAGGAAGATTGATGCGGTTTTGTCGCTACTAAAGCAAGTTCGCTACCGACGAGGGCATTCAGGAGAGGAAAAGGTGGTGGTGAAGAAAGAGTTCCGAAGATCGACGGGAAGTGCCAAGCGAAAACGAGGAGCACCCTCTCCGCATCCGTCGCTTTCCAGCAGTACTCCGGAAGTGGGAGAACCAAAGAATAAGCGCGTGTGCTCGAATTCGGCGTTTATCGTGTTGAACGACAGTGAGAAGAATTTGTCCAACTTGTCGCATATTTCGCCTATTGGAGGGGGAAATAGTTCGCCGGATTCGGAAAGAGAAGATGAAGGCGAGGATGATGTGCCGGAGAAGGCGGCACAAGAAGAAGAGGAACAGTTGGACGTTCGGAAATTTCCGTCGATGGATTTGTTCTCCCAGACGCTGCTGGAGAACGAAAATTACCCGGAAAAACTTGCGGATCTGATTAATAAGGGACTGGAATCGTCCATGAGCACTCAACCGGATCCAAAAGAAGGTACCAGTGCCGTTCGGGAGGAAATTGTTGAGGTTGTCGAGACGATGAATAACGAGCCTAGTAGGGCCGATTGTCAGTCATTTAATTTTAACTTCGATGAGCTGATCTCGAATATAGTGAACAGTGCCGTGAAGGATCCGGTGTTCGATGATATGATGGAAGACATTAGCAGCAAGGCTGTCAAGACGCAAAATGAAAACGAGGAGGAAGATTCGGAAACGGTGCCATCCTCGGAAACGCCGCTAAAGGATAGGCTAAGGAAAACCTGCAGGAAAAATTACAATCCAAGCGTGGCAAAGCGGTCTGTGAAGAAAGTTAGGGTTATTTCGGACGAGCCGTACTATGGAGGAATTCCAGAAGGGGTGGATGTGGAGCAATCTCAGCCTGCGACGATGGCCGTCGTTAAAGTAGAATCACTTGTCAACGCCGGCAATGATTTGGATCGACCACAATCGGAAGTTGTGGCAATTCAGTCGGAAGTCACCTCGACGGCTGACCAACCGTTGACAACTGCTGCTACTACTCAATTCTATGTTATTCAACCGGATAACACCACTAAATTGGTGGACATCAATCAGCTGCAGTTCCCTACTCAGCAATCGGACTGCTTAACCGATCCTACGGCGACGGATACGACAAGCACCCTAATTCCCATCACTGGTGTTGGGATTCCGGAGCACACCTATTACATCAACGTTCCGAACTACTATCTGGACCCCAACACACAAACGCCGGTGTACTTCAATGCCTATCCGGCACCGGGATCAGAGCCAGGTGCAAACAATCCTACCATTTCCATTGTACCGGAAGTATTACCAAGCCCGGATAAGTTCCTTATCTTCCCGTCAACTTCGACCGGTACCAATCCGGTTATCAGTGAGGTTTGCACAACGTCAGCCCTCGCCACCACCGTTGGTCCATCGCCATCTACCGCAGCCATGAACAGTATTTACTCATCCTTTATCCCATTGATTCCCAAGCCGGAAGCGAGGACAACTCCTCAGAACAGCATCATCCAAAGCGTTGCCGCCCGCTGCAACTCCACGCCCAGTCGAAAGGCATCCCACATTCGGATCTTGAATTTTCACACCCCAGCTAAGCAATCTCCACTAGCGGCGGGCAGTTCCGGTCGAATATCGACTCCTGGCTCTGCCCCTCCCTCGGTCAGCTCCCATACAAGCCGCATCCCTGTCGGAGACATCCCCCGGCTGGATCCCATCATCGAGACCAGTATCAAACAGGAACCGGTGAAAACACCGGAGAAAGCTTCCAGCGACTTGGAGTCCGCTCCGCAGATCCCCGCATGTAATCCCAACTCCGTCTCGAATACACCCCGCGTGGCCAAAGACCCGCGAACGTGCGTTCGCGTCCTGTCGCGCTCAGATAGCGATGAACCCGTCGAAATTGGGCCCACGGTAGAAATTCCTGCCTCAGTAGTAGCAGAAGTCTGCAAAAAGCCAACGGCTCCGAGGATCCAGATAACCGATGCCGAAATGGAAGAATGGCGACGGATTAGGTCGGTTTCCAAGTCCAACTTCGATCAGCATCTTCGGATGATGGAAGAACAGAAACAAAATACCCACACACCCCCAGAAAAAGCTCGCCGAAAGCAAAAGAAACCCCAAAACCGCAAGGCCCCGGCGGCAGTTGTCTCGCAAGATGCACCGGAAAACGCGTCCCCTTCGAAGGCGGATGACTCGTTGGAATCACTGGAAAAAGCGGATAGCAGTCTAACGGAATTGCACGGCCAAATGCTGGAGGATGCTCTGGCCTCGGCGAAGAAACCGGAAACCGGGAAAACCCCAGGCAAAACGCCCGCCAAATCGAAAACACCGGCCAAGGAGGAAGGCACTGGCGGAGGAGAGCAGGGCAGCAAAATCTACGTGAAGATTGCAACCCCTCGGAAGAAGACTCCGGTAAAGACGAGTCCGAAACGGAGGCCAGCAAAGGTGCAAAAATCCGCAAAGAAACGACGGTCAAATAGTCCCCGGAAGAAGGTGTCCGCTAAGAAGAAGGAAGAAATACCCGAACCTTTGGAGCAAGAAGAGGTGACTGCGCCAGCTGCGGAGGAAGCGAAGGTCGAGGCAAAAGAACCGGATGTGATTGCGGAGAAGGAACCTGAACCGGAAACGCCCGTTAAAGCACCTGAGGACTCACTATCCCAAGTGGAAGCTACTCCAGCGGAAGCACCGAAACCCATCAAAGACCACCCGAAGTTGCTGGCAAAGAAGTCCAGTGCAGAATACGTCCGCATGGAACAAGAGAAGGCAGCGGAAACGGCACACAACACTTCCGCCAATCTGGAAAGTCCACCGGAAAAAGCTCCTGCGGTTGCAGTGGAAAATTCGTTTGGTTCTTCCCTGTGCCTGGACACGCCATTTAAGGGAGACTTGAGCAGCATTCCGATCACACCCCGGTTCCTGATGCCAAATCAGGTCGAAAACACTCCCTTGGTGAAGTTTTCCCGCGAGGGAATAGCCACGAATTCCTCGCTCAAGAAAACATGCGAGATTCAGACACCGAACTTCCCAATTACCCCGCGTCTAAACAGCACACCCATGTCGACCAATTCGAGCAGTCCCCAGAGCCTCAGTGGCACCGGCGGGGGCTTCAATTCCCGTCGCACGGATTACTCTTCCGGCAGTTCGTACTACAAACCGGACGAATCCGAAGATCTGGACAAGAACCTGGAGGCTATGCTGCACGGCGAGAGGAAGCGCAGAGTGGTGGGAGAAAACAGCGGGAAAGAATCAATTGACGAACCTACACCTAAAAAGGAACCCATCATCATCGAATCAACCCCACAGAAACCACCGGACCCCCCAGACGACAATGTGGTCAATGTGTCGTCGTCGGATTCCTCGGAAAGTTCGGACTCTTCCACTGATTCCAGCAGCAGCGAAAGTTCCCCGGAAAATACACCCGTCAAGCAGGAATCCTCTCCAGTCGCTTCTAGTCCGGAAAAGCCTTCCGCACCGTACTTCACCATCTACGAAGCCCGCCGCCAGCAGCAGGCCGAGCTGGAAGCCAAGAAACAACGCACCATCGCCCGTATGAAAATTGCCAAACCACCGCCGCTGCTGAAGAAAACCGAGCGGAAGTTTTCCGCCCCGCCCGGTTTCAAGTCTCGGAAGGTTGTCGTCACTCGGAGCAAGGAAGGAGCCCCGCAGCCTGTCGTCGTTCCAGTGAATTCACCTCGAGCGGCAACGTCCGCTTCATCCAAGCGCAAAAATCCAACCCCTCGAAAGGTGGTATTCTTGGATAAGATCCTGCCGATGAGCACGAAGAAGCTTTCGCCCAAGCGGAAGCCGCTGTCTTTGCAGGGCAAGTCATCGCGAGCCTCGCTGGCGGTTTCCGAGCAGGAAATCAGCAAGATTCTAACCCCCCGGAAGGATCAAGCTATCGAAGGAACGTACGAAAGCGAAAACTTGTCGCGGCTTTGCTGCACTCCCGACATACCGGATGTTGTTGATACGACGGCCGATAAGAAGCTGGTGTATGCATTCAAGAGTCCGGAACGTGTAGAAGACAAGCCACAAAGGGAAAGAACTCCCGATTCAAACAAGGAGAACCAATCGTTGGAAGCCGTCGAACAGTCGAATAATCCTAAGGTGGTCGAAGAAGATGATAGCGGGAGCAGTGAAGAGGAAGAAGATTACCAGTACAATGAATGTTCGTTCAGTTCGTTCTGCGAGGAGGACTTGGTTCGTATTGTGTATAGTGATAAAAAGTCCCGCTGTGTGCAGTCCCCAGAAGTCCGAACGATTAAGAAGTGCAACATCGTGTTGGAAGATCGCAAGGTCTGCTTAGGACCGTCGGAATTGCTCTTCATCTTCGAGCAACTTCCAAGCCCTCCGATTTCTTCCGGGACTCGAAGTTCGTCGAAGAAAGCTAAACTTTCCTCCGGTGAGAAGGATACGAAACAGGACGTTTCTGCACCGATTTCCGCACCAGCTGCGACGACGGTAAAAGCTAAAACTTCTCCTGGAGAAAAGGATACGAAACAGGAGGTTTCCCCATCAGCTCCGACGATAAGAGCCAAAATCAATGTCATCTCGGCGGTTCGGAGCAGTGCTCATCCGGTGTCAACTAAGCAGGCGGCGCTGCTGAGTATCGAAAAGCAGAAAAAGCAAAACATAGCATCCATCATCGCAAAAAAGAACAAGCTAGAACATCCTACGGGGAAGGTGCACCATGAGGTTCCCAAGACGGTGGGCAGCGGTAATGCAAGTGAAGAAAAATCGTAAGTAGCCGGAATTCTGACAAGTTTTATTTTGACAATTTTGAATCATATTTTTTTCGTTTTCATAAAGAGCTTCCCCATCACCGAAGATGCCCCTGAAGTTGGACATGAAAAAGAAGCAGCAACATCAGCAGCCCTCGCCTTCGAAGCCGGCGGTGGCTGGCAACACTGCGAAGGAAGAGCAAGCTCCCCCACCGGTGACTGAGGAGCTGAATGTCGAATCCAAAGAAGACGCCCCGGCGGATGGACAGTTGCAGAAACATCTCCAAGAGGACGAAATCGATGCTGTTCTGACGCACATTCATGGATAGTGATTAGGAGTATTTTTTCGTTTAATCAGTTAGAGGTTAGGTATACAGAAGAAAGTCCTTGCCGGAAGGACTAGAGGAGAGCTGTACAGTTTACGATATAGGTGACATAGATTCGGTTTTCAAGGTATGTTAGTTGTATAACGCCCCTGAGATAAAAGAAAACGCTTATGGTTTATTCTAAGTACACATATATTTCTATATATAAATATGAATAAGATGGAACCGATTAAAAATGTGAATAAACCGAAGAGGAGTAAAGTGAACTGATGGCGGTTGGAAATTCATCCGAAATTTCAACGACGGAAACACTCGAGCAGCAGAGAAGTCCGAACTAATTTTGCCCGAATGAAAACACAATGATTATCTTTTAATTTTAGCGGCTGGCAGGAGAATGATTTTATTACTTTAGTATGATTTGGATTTGAGATTGGTGATCAATGTTGTCAGTTGGTTTCCAACTGAAAATTACTTTTCTTATGATATGAATGATTTTTGTATTTACTTTATATTCTGAGAAGTTTCCTCCTAAACTTTTTAGCAAGTTTCCTTACGAACTACTTAGCAATCACTCCTGATATTCTCGGAATGTCACATCTAACAACTTAACCTTACCTTCCACAAACATTTGGTATGTTTTTTATTCCTGCACTTAGTTGCTTTTTAAACTTCTGATAAGTCTCATCCTGAACTGCGAAGAAAATTTCTCCAAAACTTTGTGAAAGTTTTCTCCAGAATTTCTTGGAAAACCTTCCAAATTTGTTGGAAGTTCCTTCTTGAACTTTTGAGAAGTCCTCTTGTGAACTTTAGGGAGGAAGAAATTCTTCTGAACTTCGAGAAAGTTTGATCCTGAATTTCTAAGAAACTTCTGCTTGAATATTACTACACTATATTTCTGGAAAGTAATTCGAGAAAACTTCCAGTCTGCAAATTCTGGGATGTTTGACTCTGTACTTCAGGGAAGCTGTCTAGCACTTCTAGGTAGTTTCAACTAAACTGTTGGGAAGTTCTCTGTGTAACTCCTAGAACTCACTCTCTGAATTCCCGCAGTTTTTGACAAATTCTTTCTTAAAACTTATAAGTAGTGTCCTTTCTGTAAAGTTTCTTCCCTGAAATTCGGGTAAGTTTTTATTTCTTAGCATATTCTGAGCGCTTTCTAAACTTCTGATAAGTCCCATTGTTGGATAGTCGGCCCTCACCTTGGCGAACACTGATGGGACCGGTTTGCCTTGCTGTTGATTGCGGAGAGAAGGCGAAGCGGGGAAAACATGCAAGTCATGACTGTGGTATTGGGCTCCTTCGTGGTGCATGATTTATCTCGGGTCCTTTGGGGTTTTTGCTCACCATTGAACACTTGCAGGGGTCGGTTACACAACACCTAAACTACATTTATTTTCACACAAAAATACTCAAAAGACATTTTATTCTAATTACAATGGATAGCAACTTCTCGATCCAATAGAATCAGACATTTTTTCTCGCTATTGAGTTAATTTTTTTCTTGTTAATCCAACGGCAAAAAAATGGTTTGAGTAGTATTTCTGGCATTGCTTAGCCAATTACTACCACCAACCGATGAAACGCGTAGCACAACAAACTGTTACTCAACAAAATGTGACTAATCAATCACTAGTTTCCGAGCGGTACAATTGAGTCGACCAACTCGACAAAATTTCGTCGATCTCGACATCTGTAATAGCAGTATAGATCTGTCGATCAAGTAACGATCGACTTGACTGCCGCAAGCTGCCAGTCCATCTTCTTCTGCACAATGTGGTGATGTCGGAAGTTCTGATCAACTTCCGTCCAAATGGACCGTTCTCGTACGGAACCATAGCATCCATAAATCGGATTCCATCAAACTGCAAGAGAAAATCGAAGTATTGAAAGCTACGAATAGACAAGGAAGGATGTGAGTTCGCAAAGGCAACAGCAAAAGTGCCAAAATGCGGAGAGGTTACTGTTGAAAATTACCCAGGCGAAATAAGGACCATCCGACCAATGGCTAGTTACCGAGTACCAATAAATGGCTAGCAACGAGTTGTTCCACCTTTACGGAAATTAAAATTTTTCCGTGTGACAAAAAGGGACAGTAATACAAATGAAAGAGAAGTTGTTTGAGCTCTATCATCGGAAATTGCTAATGAACTATTGACCAGATTGTGCTGAAGAACCAACCAACGCTAAGACTGTACGGTCAATCCTCCAACTGCGCCGCAAATGGGGGCGGGATTAGCTACCCCCGTTCTGCTGAAAGATGCTGACAAGCGCTGAACGACGGTCGGCGATTGATCGATGAATTATTGCAAACGTAAGTTATCGAAGCGAAGATATGGTGAACCCCGTCCGCTCACCTATGTTGCTCAAGAATGATCATATCCAGATACACCAAAAAGCTACAGCCAATAGTCTCTGGTGACCGAGAATTTGCCAAGCATGAATACGAACTAAATGTGGTGTTTTCAAACGACCTGCAGTAAAGTTGGCTGCGTTGAAGACGGCAGTAAAGCGCGCACCCGGCATCACCGGGGTTGTTCATGCTGATGGATGGAACAGGTACGTCATCGATTGAAAAGAAATCTGCATTCTCATCTTACTGGCAGGAAGCTGTTGACGAGGAAGAGAAGTATTCAATTGTGAGTGAACGTTTAGAGTTGGATAGTGTTCGATATTTGATAAAAAGCAATTGATCTAAAAGTACATTGGAATGACCTAACTGTGGCAGACCCCTCGCCGCCAGCGCGCCCCTTAAATATCGCTACCTTATCCTTGATGAACAATTATTGGAGCTGATGATAAAGGAACCTGATAACAATAGCTATCACCAACAGTGTTTGAACGCCTGTTTACAGGCAGTAGATAATAAGTTGTTTATATATGGAAGCGAGCATAGAAGCAGCTCTACATTATAGTATAATGAACAATCAATATGCAACTAGCGATTTTAAATTGTTCACTATTGTAGAACTCCCAGTTCCAGACTCCACACTCTTGCAGTCTGCACCTTGCTATGCCAGTCTTGCGCCTTCCAGTACCTTCTTCGGTACCAGTATCTTTGGCTTTGCTTTGATCTTGGGGTGCGCCACATCCAATCCAGATTCAAAATGATCGAAAAATCCCACGCTAGCGAATCAATCTTTTAAAAATCTTATTTCAGCTTGTAAATCTTAATCCATCAATCCTGCATCGTGGCTGCAGTCTCTTTTTGCAAAAATCTTTAAAATCTTCTTTGTATCTACTAAGCGCGCACATCGCACAAAAGCAAAACAAAAAAAATCTGCATCTGAGATAGAGCCGTACCAACAATTAATATGCGTGCAACTAGCGATTTGAAATTGGTTCAGTGTTGTAGAACCGCTTGGTCCGAAGCACACCTTTGAGGTTGTTGTGTATTGCAAACCCTATCAATGTGCCCCCAACTATTTACCCACCAATGTGCTAACGCTAGCTGTCATTATTTGCGATCGCGGCTTCCCCGCATTTCCGTTTTTCCTTTTTATCATTCCATGTAAACCAAACAGAGAATAAACACATGAGAATAATTCGTTCTGCTAGTCCGAGTGTTTCTTCCTCCACCATATCACTTCAGGTTATGGGCCCAGGTTACGCGAAGTGCTAATCGGTTTTGGAAAGTGTTGTTATGGCCGAGGAGGAGAAAACTGAGCGGTTCCTACCCCGCTGTTCGATGGAACGAATTTCACCGCCTGAAGTTCCGTGTGAACATTCTGCTCGAAGAACACGATCTGCTGCAGTGTATCGAGACAGAAGCGGAGGCGGTGGATGCGCTGAAGGATGAAGCTGGAGATACGGCGGAGGTGAAGCGAGAAAAAGCGGCGAAACGGGCAAAACGTTTGAAGCAGGATCGAGGTGTAAGTCGCTCTTGGTGTCCCGTATACACGACTCGCAGTTGGAGTACGTGCAGGAGAAGGACACGCCAAAGCAGATTTTCGACGCTCTCATCCGTGTGTTCGAGCGAAAGAGCATTGCCAGCCGCATGCATTTGAAGCGGCAAATGCTTTCTTGCGCTTCGAGTCTGGCTCATTGCAGGAGCATTTTCTCCATTTTGACCGCTTGGTAGGCAGTACCGCAACACCGGAGCAGTAATTGAGGAGCTGGATGTAATCTGTCATCTGCTCCTGACGCTCGGTCCAAATTTTTCGACCGTCGTGACGGCAATAGAGACGATGCCGGAGGATAAACTGACGCTCGAATTTGTCCGATGCCGGCTTCTCGAGGAGATAAAACAGAAGGGGTCAGGTGTCGATTTCTTCACCCCAAAACCTGACGTCACAGCTTTTGCCGGAGCGCCGCAGAAAAACAAAAAGAAGAAGCTGAAGTGTTTCGGATGCCAGCAAGAGGGCATAAAGTGTCGGATTGCCCGAAGGCCGCGCAGAAAGGGAAGCACCCAGGAAAGCATCAATCGAAGGCTAATCTGGCCGACAGAAGCGCAGTATCGTTTGTGGCGTTGAATTGTGAGCGGATGGAAAAGTCAACCGAACCGCATCGGGTGCAGTGGTTCGTCGACTCGGGCTGTTCAGATCATCTCGTTAAGGACCGGGAGCTCTTTGAAGATCTCAAACCGCTGGCAAAGCCAGTGCAAATCGCAGTGGCGAAGGATGGCGAATCAATCGTGGCACGCCATTCGGGTACGGTAAGCCTGTTTTCCTGCGTCAACGGTAAGTACATTCAATGTACTGTTAAGGATGTTTTGTTTGTGCCGTCACTACGCTTCAATCTTTTCTCCGTGCTGAAAGTGGAAAGCAAAGGAATGCGCGTTGTTTTCGATAATGGCGAAGTTAAGATCTATAGTGATTCCGAAACCGTTGCAACCGGTACGCGTCGCGGAAAACTTTACGAACTTAATCTCTACACGAGTGGATCGTGAAAGTGAGGCGATGCTTGCGTGCGGTCGTATTTCGAGAGACTTACAGTTGCGGCACCGCAGGTTCGGACATTTAAACGCGAAGCAGCTCGATCTGCTGATAAGTAAGCAATTAGTGGACGGTTTGATTCAAGCGAAGCGAGTTTCGGGCGATGATCAGATCGTGTGCGAGCCGTGTGTTATCGGGAAACAAACGCGTAAGCCCTTCCCCGCGCGTGAAGGCAAACGGTCGTCGCGAGTGTTGGAAGTGATCCACTCGGACGTATGTGGACCGGTAACGCCGACCGGTCTGAACGGCGAAAGATATTTCGTTTCATTTGTGGACGATTGAGCCATTTCGCGATGGTTTTTCCAATGAAGAAAAAGACTGAAGTGCTTGAGTGTTTCGAATACTTCGAGGCGTTAGTCACGGCAAAGTTCGGGCTTCGTATTTCCCGGCTTAAATGTGACAATGGTGGCGAGTATCAAAACAAGGCTTCTACCGCGTTCTGTCGACGTAAGGGGATCCAGATTGAATGGACCGTCCGCTACACCCCCGAGCAGAATGGGACGAGCGAACGGATGAACCGGACGGTAGTCGAGCGAGCACGGGCCATGCTGGAGGATGCGAAGATTGCCAAGGAGTTCTGGGTGCAAGCAGTCGAAACTGCTGTGTACATTACGAACAGATGTCCAACGAGTGCAAATGAGTCAAATGCAACGCCGTTTGAAGTTTGGGAGACAGCGGCGTCCGAACGTTAGCAAGCTGCGGACATTCGGTTGCACTGCTTACGTTCACATCCCGAAGGAGCGGCGCCGGAAGCTAGACGCAAAGGCTTGGAAGGGAATTTTTCTTGGATATTCGCCAAACGGGTACCGAGTGTGGAACCCACAGACAAAGCAGATCATCGTTGCACGACGTGGACTTCGTGGAGATGCCAGAAGAGCTGCAGACGTCCGAGAAAGAGAAGAATAAGAAGAAAAGTATTCCGATGATTCGTGTGCGAAGAGAAGATGATGAAGAACAAGAAGATCGAAGAAGAAGAAGAACAGCAAGAAGAAGAAGAAGAACAAGTGAGTGAGGCTGACGAGTCTGAAGGTGAGCAAGAAGAGGACGAAGAGCAGTTCGCAAGTTTTCGTGAAGAGGAAGAACATCCTGAGGAGCTTGTGGATGGTGTTTCTGAAGGTCGTCCAGTTCGCACGAAGGCCGTGCCAGCGTGGCACAAGGACTACGAAGTCGACTACGCCACTTTCGCTCTGAATGCCATGTCGTACGTCGAGAACTTGCCGGATTCTTTGAAGGAGATGAAGAAGCGGGACGACTGGTGTCTATGGCAGCGGGCGATGCAGGAGGAGATGAACGCGTTGATGAGAAACGGTACATGGACCTTAGCAGAGCTGCCGGAGGAGAGGACCGCGGTATCCTGTAAATGGATCTTCAAGATAAAGCAGTCGGAAGATGATCAGCCGCCACGTTACAAGGCTCGTTTAGTGGCGAGGGGCTTCAGCCAGAAGCCGGGATTTGATTATTCAGAAACGTTCTCTCCTGTGGCACGCATGGACACGCTGCGAGCAGTATTGGCCCTGGCGAACCAAGAGGAATGGCCGTCCACCAAATGGACGTAAAGACGGCGTTCCTGAATGGCGACCTTTCCGAAGAAATATACATGGTCCAACCCGAGGGCTTCAACCAGCAGAAAGGACTTGTATGCCGTTTGAATAAGTCGCTGTATGGTTTAAAACAGGCGTCAAGGTCGTGGAACATCCGGTTTCACAAGTTCATCGAGCGACTAGGGTTCAAGAGAAGCCCAAACGACTTGTGTCTGTACTATCGAGGCACTGGAAAGCAGCAGGTAATTATCGTCCTGTACGTAGACGATATCCTCATCGTGAGTCCGTTGGAGAAGCTGGTGTGTACCATCAAGCAGTGCTTAGCTCGAGAGTTCGAGATGAGCGATCAAGGCGTAGTGAAGCATTTCCTGGGTATGCGGATCCATCGTGACACGAAGCAGAAGGTGATGAGGATCAGTCAGCGTCGGTACTTGGAAAGCCTGTTGACGCGTTTTCAGATGCAGAATTGCCGCCCAGTGTCGACACCGATGGAGAACAAGTTGAAACTACCGAAAGGAGAGGAGTCCAAGAGAATTACGAAACCGTATCGAGAATTGGTCGGATGCATCATGTACGTGTCTTTGACGTCCCGACCAGACTTAGCTGCTGCTGCGAGCTACTTCAGCCAGTTTCAGGTGTGCCCAAATGACGAGCATTGGGGTCACCTTCGACGCGTTCTCCGGTACATCAAAGGTTCCCTGCAGCTTGGACTGACTTATCGAGGCAACGGTGACAGTCCGCTTTTGGAGGTCTACACCGATGCTGATTGGGCGAGTGACACCACCGATCGTCGTTCTGTGTCTGGAGCGGTGTTTAAAGTCTGCGGAGCCGTCGTCAGCTGGTTTTCGAAGAAGCAGGCTACGGTATCCTTGTCCTCAACCGAGGCTGAGCTCGTTGCTCTGTGCGTGGCTGCCTGCCACAATCAGTGGCTGGTTCGTTTATTGCGAGACCTCGGACGCTGTCCGGATGGTCCCATCCAGTTCCACGAGGATAACCAGTCGACAATCAAGATTGCTACCAACCCGAAGGATTCGGCTCGCCTGAAGCACATGGACGTGAAGTATTTCTACATTCGTGAGCTGGTCGAGAAGAATCTCATCAAAATCGACTACGTGCCGACAACGATGCAGCAGGCGGACATTTTGACTAAAGGTCTTCCTGCGCCAGCGTTCAGAAAGTTACGGGACAGCCTAGGAATGGCAGATTGCTGCGTTTGAGCGGGCGTGTTGTGTATTGCAAACCCTATCAATGTACCCCAACTATTTACCCACCAATGTGCTAACGCTAGCTGTCATTATTTGCGATCGCGGCTTCCCGCATTTCCGTTTTTCCTTTTATCATTCCATGTAAACCAAACAGAGAATAAACACATGAGAATAATTCGTTCTGCTAGTCCGAGTGTTTCTTCCTCCACCATATCACTTCAGAGGTCAGCACCTTGCTGTACATATTTGGTGCTGGCTTCAATGTGTACTTCGGACCAAGGTGTTCTACAACATGAACCAATTTCAAATCACTAGTTGCATATTGATTGTTGATGCCACGATAGCATTGGCGGAACTAGACAATTAGTCTGGAGGGGGCCTGGAGGGGGCCTACCCGAAGATTTTTTTCGATTATAGAAATATTGAGAAGAGCTAAGAAAGTAGCGTAATTGTTGGGGACAGATTATTTTAATTGATGAATCAAAACAATTTTAATCGAATAATTAGGTCTATTCTGCGCCTCGATGAGTCGAGATGTCTTAAAAGAATCGAGTGTGGTGAATTTAACCCTCGTATTATTCCGTGTGGATCAAATTAAGAATGAACTCACACGAGGTTACTGTCACCTTACTCGTAACCTGTAACCTGTACACCTTCTCTTAATGCATCTCCACTAACCGAGGCACAGAATAGATCTGACTCTATATAGAGTCAAGTTTCAACTGAATATATTAAAACTTCAAAGAACAACATTGAGTCAATGGACATTTTAAATTTATATTAAAATTTAGATTGATTTGGATAACGCGTTTAAAATCTTCAAAATTTTGTCGGTAGATACTCATCCTTCACAATTTCCTTCAGCTTCTTAACGTTTCTCTATAATGTTGCTATTGCTCTTCAATTACCTTTAAACGTTTTTCGTGTACATTTCTAGATGACAACGATTGCTTGTGAAGTAAATATTTTACGAAGCATTCCTTATGCAATGTAGTATCGTCATGAGCTTTTATTTTCTCGCCTAGTTTTCTCCAATTATTGAAAATAGTGCAAATAAATTTTTCATTTTGTTTTCGCAAAGCCTTTGCGCAAAAAAAGCAGCAAACATAGCAGAACACTTTATCATTGCTACGACTGTATTCCAACGTAGATGAGAACGTTTTCCGATGAAGCTGATGGAGTTGCTAGTTGACGACACTAGCGTTGCTTTCAATTGTTCCGGAATTATCAACGTTAGATGATTGGAATCTAAATTCTTGGTGTTCTGAAAGAACATTGGAGATGTAAATATGTTGTCAATATAATATCGGTCCTTTGGTTTTTGTATGACAAGTGATATTTTCAAATTGAGCGTTTTGATATGCAGCTATTAGCTTAAAGTTGCTCCTTACAAAAAACTCTGAAAATATCTAGGTATGATGTTGTCCTTAATACCCGTGGTCAGGGGTTCCAATATATTTTTACAAAATAACTATTAAAATGATCTAAAAAAATGGAAAAAAAAACCTGGAACCTGTTCCACGATTATGTTTTCTTGAAAAAAACAAATATCTGAAGTATTAGGATATACCTACCTATCTTTTAATTTTTTTCATATTTCATTTTGTTCGTTTGTCAAGATTGTACGGAGCTCTGTAAATCAATTGTTAGATAAAATGAAAATGCAATCTTTCTAAACATAGCAATTTTACTTCTCGAATTATACTAACTGAATTTATCTGCAGTCAAAATATCACTGAATAAAAAAACAGGTAACAGTAACAGTAGTTAAAAAAACAGTGGGTAACATCCACACCTCTCACGCCAAAGTCACGAGTTCAAATCTCACCCCGGACAAAGTTACGAAACATACCCAAAAGTTATTTGAGCGACTACGACGGGAGATGAACCAGCCCAGGGCTGAAAATCTTGATAATAAAGGAATTAAAAAAAAATTTAAAAATTCAGAGATTATTTTTCGGTTTCTACAATGTGGATATTTTAAAGCCATTCAATGGAATTCAATTTAAGTTTCTTATTGAATAACTCTTTGAAAGATCTGTAAGCAAATCATCAACCAAGTTTGTTTTAAAGTGGAATACTATGAACAATACAATGAAAATTTATAAGTTATATCGAGTTAAATTTCTAAGGAGAGTTAAAAAATTTTGAAGGAGATTTCCGAGGTTTATTTCATCAAAACCTATTGAGAACTTCACGGCAGTTCGAAAGAAATATTTGAGGTTAAACTTAAGATTTTGTTTGACATTGATAGTATTCTAGGGCATCGAAATTCCATGGAAATTTTTCGAAATTTTATGAAGGTATAGCAAAAGAGATTAACAACTACAGTATAGGGAAAATAACAAATGCACCCTTTTGAATTTTTAAATTTTTAAGTACAGTCTACATAATGGCATCAGATTTGCCTTGTTAGAAGGTTTGGCCAAAAATTAGTTTTTAAATAATTTTAAATTGAAAAGTTAAACAAGAATGAGTTCTTTGGCAAAATAATTCATGCTTTTGAAATAAACTATTTTGAAAAAGAAAATAAATGGTTATAAAATTTTCAAACATTGGTGAGTAAATAAAGTTTTCAAATATGGTGGTAATTCTAAAGACATATAAATTCTAAAGACACAGTTTGAAATTCAGGTTACTTCTATTGTCTAGACATAGAGAGTATCAAATATGACTGTTTTGTATGAAAAACTGTAGATGTATTGATTATATTGGCCACCACTATTTACTAGGAACTATTTCAGCCAAAAATAGAACCTTTTGATTGAAAATCAAATCTTTTAAAGAAATCTTAAGTATAAATGTTCGACAACAGTTATAATATATGCGAAGTGAATTTTGATAAAATCTGACATACAGACCCATGATGCAATCTATATCGACTACTACTGGTACTGAAGTCAACCTCAATAAATGTTGTGATTTCAGAAATTTACCTGATTACATGTTTACCTTACTTCTAACCCAAGTAACAAATTCAATTTTAAGGTACACTTGAAGAAGTTTTCAAGACTCATTTGATAAAACCACGCATAAAACTAGATATTCTACATAACATCGATAAAACAGCCATAAAACCCTCTTAAGTTCCAAAAGGCCCATACTACAGGAGGTTCTCAAGAATATTTCCCAAGGTTCGCTTAAAACTTGATAGTTTTATCGGTGCATACTTGTAATGACATTCAAGACATACTTATAACTATGATAAAACTACCACAAGTTTTGATAGTTTTATAATTTTCCTCTTTAAGAATACTTCCAGTCTGTCACAAATATGCTTCGAAGATTCCATTTTTCGATTCGTTCTGCTGAATGGGGACTTTTTTTGTTTATAGTTGAGTAGAAGCTACTATATTTCTCTTCCAAAGTGGATACGTATGTAAATTAATTGTCAAGGTGACCATAAATGCATCTGCTTTTTGCCTGCGTTTGATGAATTTTTCATGCGACATTCAGTTTATTGGTGTTTCATAACATAAAAGTTCGAAAATTTTAATGCGCCTCTGAATTATTGTTAGAACACTGACTTATTTAAAAATAAAACAAATAGTAGAAAATTCAACTATTAGGTGAGAAAGGCTGATAAATTGTTAGATCTTGAATAAATTGTGTCTACAATCCATTTTATGTTTCAAAATGTATTTTAAACAGCATTGTTTGTTCGTACCATTAGAAAAATGAGAGTTTTGTTGCATACTTATGAAAATGGCTACCATTCCTTGGGAATCCAGAATAGCCACGCTTGCCATTTTTTCAATGGTTTTATCGAAAACTATCATAAAACGCAAATAAAACTTATAGTGCTTGCACAAGACTAACAGATTTTTTGAGGAGCGCGATAAGTTCATATTTATTTTTTCTGTTCTTGAAAAAGATAAGTTTCGCTTGAATAAAACTTGTTTGAATTGCTAAAGGTAAACAATTCTTTCATAATATAGCCATAAGATCCAGTGTGAAAAAGGCACATCATAAACAAAGAAAATGTGAACGTGCAAATCAAAAGTGCCTTTGCATATTTGTTTTTCTTAGTCATAATTACAGCTTATAATTTATTGTTTTTATTCACCAGCGGAAGTCGATAAAAAAATTAACTTGAATATGCTAACAATGGTTTTGGGTGTCAAAACTTTTATCAGGTTTTATGAAAGTGGCGAAACGATGTCTTGAGAGGGGAATCAAGTATCTTATAAAATTACTTATAAGGTGAATTACACTTATAAATGATGTAGTTTTATGGAGGTTTCTTCAAGTGTTCTTTAATCACCAAAACCAATAAAACCAATTTGCATTTGAATTGTTACTTGGGAAAGCTACATTTTCGAAAATATTATCGTTAATTAATAAACTTCTATGTCCATATTTTGCTTATGGACATTCGTTAGCTTCGAAACTTTTAATCAATGTGGGGAGTCTATACTCTATTAAATTGTTCGTACAAGAGAAAATAATACCGTGAATTCTAAAATGCGCTTATAAACAAAACTCATTATTGTAAAACCTTTTTGAATAATAAAATTAAAATACGTACACAGAAAAGTGTTTCAAATCTTATGTTTCAACATAACAGGCTCTACATTTAACTGTCGCTATTATTTTAGTTATGAGTCTAGAGGTTTTAATATTAATAGAATTGAATTATTAGAATTTAGAATTGTTTAGGGCACAGGCGTTGGGCTTTTTTAAGCAGTATTTCGAAGCAAACGCATTTTAAAAAAATTAATAGTGTATATATTCAATGATTGGGTTTCCGCCAAAACATGCTGTTAAGAAGATCAGCATACGACATCTTACCGGGTTTCTCTGCGAGGTTGTTAAGTAAACAACGACGAGAAAAACCACTACTGGTAAAAATGAGAAGTTGTGTTTTCAAAAACCTCTAATTGGAATTTGGTTTCCATCACATGTGGTCTTTAGGGAGTGTAAAAACAGAGATTTCACATCGCAAGAACCATAATGTGCCTTTGACGGTATTTGAGCACGATCAAGCACGCTTGTTTCGAAATACTGCTTAACAAAAGCCCTATGCTTAATTTCAAACTAATTCTATTCAATTACATAACCTGCCGAGCGCTTTATGACCTATCGATACTTTCTCTTCACATCTTTGGTTCTAGCAAATGGATGTAATGTTGATATATCGGAATTCTCATGGATCTAATGGTCGTTAACAATGGTTTTCTTGATATATGTACCGAATTTTTATCCTATAAGGTACAATGGGATATAAGAAAAGTGTGGGGAAGAGGGTATGTGCACTTTACTCCTTCAGGAATAGTTACTCGTTCAAACAAATGTGGAGAAAGCAAAGTACAAAAACAAGAAAAACCCTACAATTCGTTAGAAATTATGAATAGTGTTTCATTTCAAATTAGAAATATATTAGGAAAAAATCCTGGGGGGGCCTACAGAATCCTGGGGGGGGCTGGCCCCCTAGGCACCCCCAGTAGTTACGCCAATGCACGATAGGCATCAGTTTGTTGGATTTAGTCAGCAAAACACGTTGAGGACTAAACGTAAGCATATGATTTATCCACCTAAACCTATTCAACCTAAAATTGTAATTTAGACTACTTTCTCAGGAAAATTATAACGTTATCTACAAGCTACGCCATCGCGTTTTATTTAGAGTTATAATTTCGGAAACTCATTGACTTTGAGTCGTGCCTACACTAACCATTGCCAGCTGGGCTGGCAATAGAAATCCTACAAAGTGTATCATCCCCGTGGAAATATGACGTAACTTGTATTTCCTAAACATAAAAATCAGCTTCGGTTGATATGAACTCACATATTGTACAAACTAAACTGATCTGAAGCGCTGTATCTACGTAGTAATGAACCATGCAAATTCAATTAAATATTATCTCAAGTCAAATTGTCCACTTGATTTAAAACAAGAAATCATTGAACCCCCTCGAGCTCACCGACCTTGGTGGCGACAGCCAATGCCCAGTAGCTTCGTTCAATGAGGAGTGGAAACAAATACAATTTAATAGAAAAAATGTGTTTGGGTATAGAATTTTATATGACGCCAACACCGAGAAAGTTGAACTAGGGTTAAACCAACAATCAATGTACAACTTGCGATTTGAAATTAATTCACTGTTGTAGAACCCCTAGGTTCGAAGTATACCTTGAAGCCAGCACCTTGCTATACATATTTGCGCCTTTGTTTTGATTTGTTGTGTTATTTTGACAGAATATTTGAGAATGTGTTCATGTGAGTTCATTATTAGGGGCGCATTTTTGAGCTTGGGATCGATGTGCTAGTACTGACTGAGCCAAGAAAAAAATCGTGGTTGTATGGGACCCACTGGTCTTAGAGTTAGTCTATGGCTGGATGGTCGAATAGAATATGTTTATATTTTCAACTGGAGGAGTACCAGCACATCTGTCCTAAGGTAAATGAATATCCCCTTATAACATACCTCCCAACGAATAACCCCACTCAGATCTTCTGGAAAATAAAACAGCGAATCAAAACAAAAACATAGATTATAGTACCGAAAAACTTAATGTTCGGGTACTCTTTTGCGTACTAAGAACTAAACTGTACTAAAGTACTAAAGAATTCTAAACCAGTTAGAAAATTTAAATCACTAGTTTCGCTTGTTGAACGGAGCTAATGAATCGAACAAACTCACTTGCTCCCTATCTCGAGAGGATCAATTCTGATTGACAAGAAATTCGTAATGCTATTTGTGACCACGAAATGAGACAATGGCTTTCGATAGACGCTGATGCTGGTATAGATGATTCATTTTGCAGTAGACTTTCTACCGGGAGCCGAGAAAGCAAAATACGCTCAATTGACTGACTGGAGAGGAATGTTCACACAACCCTAACGATCACCTTCTTGTTTTGCAAGCCTTATTATTCGCCGAGTGAAGTGCAATCACTCTGTAAATTACGATGAAGCTATCCACTGTCGCCGCATCAACCGGTGTGTGCTTAATTGAATCACAGACAGATCGAATGTCAAATGAATTGTTAACCTTTTGGCAAATGCGTACCTTCGTCATAGCATTCATTCCGATGAGCTCATTCTGTCATTTTTAATAGAAAGCACAATATTTGGCACGTCGGCAGGGAATTGATAATAATTGTTAGGTTCATTTAACAGGCATTGATTATAACGAATTTTAATTTGATTTCATATGCTAAGGGAACGTTCAGATATTACGTGTGTAGTTTAGTGAGCGGAGAGCGATTAACAATGTGTGACAGTGCATGTTGTAAGTATGGCAACATGCGTGACAGGATGAAGGGGGTCAAGATATACTATTTTAACCGTTTCTATGGCTTGCATTCCAATAAAATCTAAAGATTGTACTCGAAAAAAATGCAACACTTTCTTTTTTTTCTTGTATAGGTAAATATTGATGAAATTTTGAGTTAAACTAGTTTAGATGATGTTTTTTGAGAAGGAAATAATTACTCATCACCATGAGGCTCTAGGAGTAGACAGCACTTTTTTGCTAGAACAAAGTTGTTAAGAGAAAGTATTGATAGTTCCGTTAGCGCACGGCAGGCTGTGAAAATTGAATAGAAGTAGTTTTTGAAATTGAGCGGAGGGCATTGTGAGGTAGTATTTCGAAACAAGCACACAATCTTTTGCCAAGCATCCCCATGTGGAGTAGGTCAGGTTATCTCAAATCGTTTTCGCAAGAATTAGTTAAGCCTTAATTTTAACTATAAAATGAGAATAGAGATTGATAATTTCCATTTAATTCCAACTGTCTACAATGTGCAGACTTCTTCACTGCCGTGAAACGCATATCAGTCCCATATGACTTTTCGATGGTTTTGAGTTATGCTTACTAATAGTTCTAATTATGAACGTTCTTTACGTTCTAATGAAAAACTTGGGTAGTTTGTTCTGACCAAACATGAAAACAACATTGGGCCAGTTTGTCCCATCTTAAAAATAATCGCATATCAGTCCCACCATACGAGACAAGCCTTAATAACGCCTTTCCCTTAACGATCTACTCGGGGAATCATCCAAACCATACATGATATAGTTTATAGTTTGTCATGCAGTAAGGGAGGAGGGGAGGTTGGGAAAACGTGACAATCCATACAAAAATAAATTGAAGATCCATACAAAAAACGTGACAAAGGGGGAGGGGTATAAAAAGTCACTTTTTACAAGACATAACTAATGGACGTTCCCTTATCGTTTTTGTATGGTAATGTTTTATTAGAGTGGTTACAACATAACGTAATGTGATAGTTTAAGAAGACGTTTATTTTTTCATATTTTGTATTATCGACTTAAAATCCAAATGGAACAGGTAATTCAATCCAAAATGGACTCTTACCTTCGTTCACTAACGGTCGTTTTTCTTTCCCCATCAATTCTTTCTGGTTGGCGTTTGCGTTACTCTTCAAGATATAATTCATCCGAGCTTCGCCTGCTACGCTGTCATAATTTTACAACTTTTCTGGTTTTTTTGATCGACAGAGCTGCTGTTATGTAATTTTTACGATCCTTTTTTAACGCGTCCAGGTCCCAAAAGGATTTATTCAGCTCGATTCTGTCATTTTTGGATACCAAAAATCCCCACTACACTACGCCCACTTCACTACATGAAAACCGTTCATTTTTTGTTGATGGCAGATCGAGTCCGGGACAATCTTCATCGGAACTATCATCAAATCTTGAAGACTATTCCGAACAACTTTTACGCCAATTAAAAAACTAAAAATTACTTATGTACTTCGAGCAAAACAAGCAACTTTGACAGCTAAGCGAAAGGGGAAAAAATCATTAAGTTGGAACACAGAGAACAGACATCCAAACTAGAATACAAATACAAATACAAATACATTTCTCAAAAAAAAAAGTGTAAGGATTCAAATTAAAATACGTTAAAACACTATTGCCATCTCTCGGGCTGTGGCCACTTGCGATTTTTAATCGAACATGGGTAAGATTCGTTGACCGTGCGATGAAAGAACTGAACTGCCAAAAAAATATAGTTGATGAATATGATTTCAAGCTGGGCAATGGGTGGCGATGCCAGCGCCGCCACGCTATTGCCAGTTCATTACGATTATGAAATGGCCGTTAAATTTCTTACACAGTTTTTGAATTTGACTTGGATGTCTGTTCTCTGTGGTTGGAATTAAATTTAGCTACATTTAAAGTTCCGCTCATGAACAAGTGGAACGGCAGACACATCCCTAGTGGGAATTTTTGCTGGCCCTCTAAATGTTTTATATGAACTTAATTGAGAGCATGTGAAGAATATGGCAGCGACAAGTATAAGTAACAATACCAAATCGCGCTTGAATAAAGCAGCATTATGTAACAGCAAGCAACAACTCTCATACTACCATTTAAAATACTGCGGAAACGTGACGATCCATACAAAAAAAATTGAAGGTTCATACAAAAACCGTGACAAGGGGGGGTTATAAAAAGTCAATTTTTGCGTGGCGTAATTAATGGACGTTCCCTTATTAGCGTATAAAAAGCTTACACTTTTGTGTAACGCTCTTATTTTTGAAAATTTTGAAATGACATCCGGTGTCGTTAAAAAAATGTCTTCTCCGGTTAGACTTGAGTTTGGTTTAGGCACAGAGAACAGACATCCAAACTAGAGTGCCGTCCGTGTGTAAATTTCTGTAACTGCCATTTTAAAATTACAGCTTTTTTCCGTTAGTTTTGGTGATTCGTATGTTGATGGCGCCACCTGCACGCCTTGAGATTTGATAGGCTGTCAATTTTAGTTTGGTGAAACCTAGACTAGACGGCGTTGTTTTTCCAACGGTTTGCTTTTGAAAATTTACACAGTAACTTGAGATAACAATGTTCGAGCCTGGATGTCTGTGCTCTGTGGTTTAGTTTAGGACGAGGGGCACGTAATAAACATTAAGGACATACGGGATCAAGTCCCTATCACTGCGAACTTTTCTGAGTACAAACCTCAAATACTATTAGAACTTCAAGCATGAAATTTTCAAGAACCGTTTAAACATTTATTATACTGAAGGTAATTATTTTTTATTCCATTAACTATATATACAGTCGACAGTATACAGTAGATATTGATTAATTAAAGTGCAGTGTATTGTAGTGTATTTAAGTAGAATTTTCATAACCATCATTAGAATTTTAAAGTTTGATAAACAAATTAAAAAAAATATCATTCATAACGGCAATAATTATACTAAATCTAGGATTTTTTTTTAAAGGGCGAATCTAATCATGAGAGGCTCTCTCCTCGCTCGTTCTCTTTCATTTATTACAGCGCCATTATAAATCTTTTGAGGGATTCTTTAGTACAGATAGAAACACAACAGTGCTGGCTACCATACTCTACAAATAGTTGAATGAAAAACGTAACGCTGAATGGAATATGAATGAAAGAGAAAGTAATCAAACAGAGTCTCTCAATTGCCGATTCGCCCTAATGAAAAAAAACACCTAGAAATACTTAAGCTGGCGCCTCCAATTTGCAATCCAAGACTCCAGTCCGGTCGCGTACCTTTCGGAATAGAACGAACATTTTAAAATGCTTCTAAAAAATTCCGAACCAAATTAATTTTATTTAAAAACGACTGTAAAAAAATTTCTCAGCTTCACAATGGACGAATCCAAGTTTAAAAAGAAGAAGACACCGAGTGGTGAAAAATCTGACAGCTCCCATGACTAGGACGAACATTTTAAAATGTTTCTAGACAAGTCATATGAAATTCTAATTGACTCGGTGTCTCCACAAGCATTTTCTGTCTTAACATTTCAAGCAAAACAATGCATTAGGTCCTAAGTAACATTGAGAGACTCTCTTTGTCGACTTTCTCTTTGGGTTCCTACGGCTGTGTCAAAACATGTTCAACTATTTTCAACATACAGTACGGTAGTTTAAAGTGTGATTAGTGACCCAATACGTTGAAAACACCAGGAAATCGTTTAATAGACAAGCTATTAACCAAAGAGAAAGTCGACGAAGAGAATCTCTCAATGTTACTTAGGACCTAATGCATTGTTTTGCTTGATTTGTGTCGCTGTTAATAAATATGGCAAGTGGAGCCACGTATCAGGCAAAACAATGCATTATGTCGTAAGTAACATTGGGAGACTCTCTTTGTCGACTTTCTCTTAACGGGTCTGCTTAAACATATATTGACTAAAAATTAGAAGAAAAGTTAGTATCTTCCATTTAATTCCAACTACCTTTGCTTATCTTCGACAGATACGCGTATTTCGTCTACAATGTGCAGACTTCTTCAGTGTCTCGCACTAATAACTCGACTTGAAGTCGAGTTCAATTTTCAAAAAAATGCGCAGTTTTGAATATTTCCATGCATCATTAAGATAAGATAAGATATAACCGCTTTTAATGAAAATGAAATTTTTAGAAGCATTTCAAATTTTTGTCCTATGCTTTAAAATGGGAGCTGTCGGGTTTATCACCATTCGGTGTCTTCTTCTTTTTTTCGACCTGGATTCTTCTATTTCAATCATGATAATGTGTTTTCCTTTTTTTTCGATCGTATGTCCAAACCGTTTTAAATAAATTTATAGCAATCCTTTATCACTACATGCAAAGTTCTGAACTCAGCTTCATTATCGCCTTTTGTTAATATTATTACCTTATTATTGTTGACTACTATTATTAATAATATCACCTATCAATTATTATTACTGTTTAGAATGAGGTCCATCTGCAAGGATTATTTTAAATTTGAATGCCATTAATCTAGTAAGCATTTACATCCAACTACCACAGATTATTCCCACGTGGTAAAAGTCCTTCCCTCCCGCTTTCCCCAAGATAAGACGCCTCTTTCGAAGCTCGCAAAAATTGCCGTAGCGGACGGTATTTCACGTCCTCATGGCGGGGTATTGGTATTAGTTTTCAACTAGCAATAATCGCACCTCGGTTGTACCTCATTGGTTACGATATCGCCACTGCGCAAAGTTAAAGAAGGGAGTGACAGGCAGTCAGACCGACTCACCCGTCCACGGGTACCGCTAGCGATGGATGGAGAAAAATATGTGAAAAATGCTACGCTGAACCCAGCCACGAGATCGCGATGACGCTGTTTGTTTGACGGGTTGGCTGGTTGCTTGCTTGAGTCAATGTCTCTCTGTAAGGTCCAACACATCATGCTTACTGATATTAGTTAGAAGTGAAAATGCATGGTAAAATGTGCAGTAAAATGTACGTTTTTACAGTATGTGTTGGTGTTTCGTCACAATTTCTATCCTAACAAAGGAAACAGCTATATTCTGTGATGTAAAATTCCAATATCACAGTATGGAATGTTAAGGTTGTTTGACGTCGATGCTCACTTGCCCAGCAATGTTTACTATTTGTTTGTTTCCCACACAGCCACGCAGCCTGGTGGGTTGTACCTTACCTAATTATCAATGGTTTTTACGTGGTGGTCGTCGTTAAAAAATGAGAGCGGCTCCCTCCGCTCACTGAACTTGTGAGTTGTGGTGTGGCTTCAGTGAGATTGCTAGTATCGATAGAGGTTTTTCATTAGGGCGGATTAAACGGATACAATGTTTTCTTCCGTAAATTTCTCGTGATGCAAACACTACCAGAGTTTAAAAGCGAAAAATTAAAAAAAAAAACTCAATTCATAACCAACAAAACAAACAATGACAACTGTAACAACACCGAATACTTCATCATTTCTCAATAGTGATGAAGTTACTCGACATGCACTAAACAAAGGATACGGGACATACTACAAAAAGCTTGTAACAGATATGCCGGTACTTAAGGAATTTCTGAGCCAAAACTGTTTATGAATTTTCTTCTTGACTATCCAGCCTGTTTCAAAGTTGAGGATTGTTTCAAAGTTAAGCTCTTATGAAAAATCTGTACTGGATTTTTTGATGTCTGTTTCTTTGCCTGCACGTGTGTGCGGTATTCACAACCGAGCGAAATGCACGCGGGAAGCGAAGTCGTGAAAAAGAGCGGAATTCGAAGTGAGAGGGAGAGAAAAAAGTGAGATTGGAAAAAAAACTGTTAGCTGGTCGCCCACTAGAGATGCCAGATCTTGAGCAAATTTGACAGTAAACCTATGGAGAGCTGTCAGTTCACGCATGTATCCCTAAATATGAGACATTAAATTTTGTATTAAGGATTCAGATCTTGGCAAATCAGCAAATCATGAAGGGCTGAGTACCATTTCCTAAATATGAAATTAAAATAAGAAATTAGTTTTTTTCAGACACTTGCTCGAAAATTTGTTTATCAACATCACAGGGATTTTCGATCAATTTTATTTTAATATAGAATACCCGGATAAAAATAACCATAAAATAAAAATACATTAATATAAAACAACATTCTATTCCCGGCCATGAATCATGTAGTTCATGTATCAGATATATGAAAGATGCAAATTGTCATTAAAATAATTATTGATCTACTATTCAGCCCACGTGCTAGAGTGTTTAACAATTGTGAAACAATAAAATTAAAAGTAATTGACTCAACTTTGTTCAGAAAAAAAGGTTTTTCTATTACTAAGATGCGTAACAACCCTCTTTTGCTATTGTCGATATCTCAATTTGCATTAGATTCTATTGTGGAAACAATAACTCCTTTTGCCATCTTATCGTCGTGAACAATACTATTAATTGTACATACTATAGATTCTATCATATGGTTACAATACTTTTAATTGCAATTTTTTGTTTCCGAGTGGCTTCGAAAGTTCATTTTTATTAGAAAATTTCAATTTCTTTTAATGATTCTTTTTACAATTTGCTGTAAATAGCGAACACAGCGCAAGGGGCTTTTTACACAACCTGAAACTATCTTAAGATTTTCCATGAATACTTATAGACATGAATCGACAGTTACACAAAAAAATTCGAAAATTATGTTCGGTACTTTTTTTTGCTGAACTCGGCCAGTAAAACAGAGATTTAACCGAAAATGTTGTGAAATATCACATTTTACAAAGTTCCAGCAATCAAAAATACTGAATTTCTGTAATTTATAGAAAACTACCGAAAATTGTAAAAAAATACCGATCAAAACTGTAAATCATTGCAGTTGTTCAACAGTGCAAAACAAATTACAAATGTAGTGTAAATTTATGCAAAATTATCTGTTACACAAGTACCGAACAAATTGTAAATTTATTCCATGCTGTCAAAGTCTTTGATGAAGAAGCAAGAAATCTTGTCTGTAAGTAAAATTAAAATGTGTTTTATATTTCATTGAATATAGATGGAGAGTGAAGAAACCATCGTATGTTTTTTTCTGCGGTCAGCTGATCTCAGGATATGTGGAGGGGCTCGGGCGCCATGTTAATGTTAAAACTCTCTACCAAAGTGGGAAGTACCGATTTTGATCCTGAAAGGAAATTTAATGGAGGATGCTTCGGAGGGATGCATTGCATGGAACGATTGAACAATAGGAATGAAGAAAGACGTTGAATATTGTTTCAGTGTACTGTGTGAGTGCTTCGCTCCTTAATGTTAATTACAAAGCTAAGCACAAGCAGTTTTTCTCATTCATTTTCGCGGTTTTTCGAGGTGTGGGAAACCTTACAACTACGGGGAAACTTGGTTGACAAGCTTCAATTGACGAAATATCATTGAATGAAATGTACATTTTTGAAGAACAATCTCATTCGCAAATAAATGCCAAAAAATATATTAATTTATTTTAGCATTCCGTAAAAAACATCGTTTTTGTTAATATTGTTACTTATGACCTATTGAAAATTTGCTCTAGAATTGATACGTTACGGATGCGTTTGCGTGAATTTGACAGTTTTCCAATAGGATGGTTTTGGATAGTTTCAGGGAATTTGCCATGAATTTGTAAAATAAGAAAAACAAACGGGAACTTTGTTTGAGCACTTAGTATGGGTCAAAAGAATTTGGTTTGCTTTCAGGAATCTTTGAGGGAAACTGTTGACATGTTCCTTTGACAGTCGTAGGTTCTTGCATTTGGCGATTGTAGTTGGTTTATAATATTTTTTTATTGGATATTTTCTAATTAACGAATAGCTAAATCTCTATCTTTATCTAGGAGAATTTGTCCTATTAGAAATAAAAAATACTGGGTTTTACAGGTAAGTTATCTCGTGAATGTTATGGTTTTAAAGTTGTAATTTCCACCATGAAAATACATGAGGAACCTTATTTATTAGGTTGAATAACAGGTACTAGTATGTATAGCATGATTAGGTCAAATTTGGTTCTAAATTTAAAAAAATGTTTAAAAAATCACATATTTTGTAACTCAAATGATTTACTTATTGTTTGAACAAATAATTTTTCACCCTAAAAACCACTCTGCTTTGAATCAACAAAATGATTTGTTGCATTTCAATACAAGGTTTCTATTTGTTTCAATTCATAAAAAGTTCAAAATCAATCCAAAATTTCATTCAAATCAAACTAATAAAAATATAATCACCGCTGTGTCATATTTATTTGAATTTCATCAGTTTTATTGGTGCATTTCTAAACCAAAATTTTAATTTAAATAAAACACGACATTCAGTTCTATGAAGCATGAAGTTTTATTCCAAATGACCTACAGTGGAGAACGAAATTGAAGTGACGATCGAGTTCTCCCTGCTACCACTGAATTTACCGGTGCTACAGCTGAACGAAGTCCAGTTCAAGTACTCGGCCGAAGCCTCTCTAAGGCAAACGGAAATTATCATTATTATGACTATTATGATTATGATTACCTAATGTTACACACATAAGAACATATTGTTCTTACGGTTTATAACTTGTACGTAGAACGAAATATCGAATACCCAAAGCGATTCAGCAACGGTGGTGTTTGTAGCCTACTCTTGAAGTAAATCCCCTGAAGTCGTTCACAAAATAATGGGTTTTGATTGTTTTGGCGGTCTCAAGTCAGAATTGTGTAGACCAATCTTTCCGGGAGACCAAGGGTGACATTGCGCATTTCGATACGAGTGCTATTTTTTCGTTTCGACCACATTTGCTATTATGGATTTCGGCTCGAGCTCGAAACGAGAGAAACGCTTCGGGTAGTACTAGATCTTCGAGTAAAAATTGGCATTGCGTAACATTAAGTTCGAGAATTTTATAGCGCGATTTTACTACAAATATCTCGTAAAGGAAAAGTTGTTTGTCGCAAAAATAAGTGCAATCATAGCCTCAATAACATCGCGAAATACAAGAGCAAAACGAATTTGATTGCACAAATAATTGGTAAATCGTATGCATGTACCAATATGTAAGTACAAATATAATGTTTTCAATTGAATTCAATCATTAATTATAGTTTATTTTAGGTCTACGGAATCGCCACAAAATGCGTTGAACATCAACTTCTCTTAAGCGGAATTCTATATAGAATTCATGGAAGAAAACCCAGACCTTGCTCGGGGACTTTTTAAAACTCCCGATGCCAAAAGAAACTCCCATTGGTTGTGGTGTCATTTGAGGAATGCGCTCAACGAACGAGGTCCTCCGGTGCGGGAAGTTTTCGAGTGGAAAAAGGTAAACTCGGAGTTGTTTTTTGAAAATATTAACATTGGACACAGTCGACAGAGTGATTCAGATTCAATTTCAATAACGAATTGATTGTTTGATGTTCAGAAGTAGAATGAAAAATTGATTTGTCTATCCTAGTTCCATAAAATCACTGCTTGTTTCTCTTTCTTGATTTGAGGTGTGGATGGACAACAAATATAAAGTGAAAAACAAACTACGCCAAACTCCCGCTTTACTTTACTCAATTTTTGAGTACAATTGTATGCTATCTCTTTTTCTCTCACAGAAATGTTACTCAATTTTCGTAAAAAGTGGATCTACTCAAAAATTGAGTTTTGTGTATGGACCTTCAAATTTTTTGTATGGATCGTCACGTTTTCCCAAACCCCCCTCCCTCGTACCACGTAACATAATTAATGGACCTTCCCTTATCTGCATTAGTAAAATCCCGAAAGATCCTTAGACCAGATCGGGAATCGATCCCAGCTGCATCCAGCATGGTTTTGCTTTATAGCTTGTGCCTTTACCGATAGAGCTAAGGGCGGCCATTATCCTTTTACCTAATCAAACCAACCCGACAAAGCAACATTATCAATCGGGTAGTTTTACAAAACTCATGGAAGTTCAACAAACTTCAGGGGTATTCTACGAACTTCATAGAAATTCAATGAACTACATGGAAACTCTACGAACTTCAGCCAAGTTCAACAAACTTCACAAAAATTCAATGAGCTTCAGATGAAAATTTACGAACTTCAGGGATAAATTACGACTTCAGGGATAAACTAAGATAAGTCTAACTTCAGTGAAGTTCGACGAATTTCATTGAAATTCAATGAACTTCAGGGAAGTTCGACAAATTTCAGGGAATTTAAGAAACTTTAACGAACTTTAGGGAAAGTCAACGAACTTAACAAACTTACAAACTTCAGGGATGTTATACGAAGTTCAGAGATGTTATATGAACTTCAGGAACGTTCAAAGAATTTCAAATAAATTCAATAAACTTTAGGCAAGTTCAACAATCTCTATGGAAATTCAATGAACTCCAGGGATGTTACGAACTACAGGGATGTTCTACGAACTTCAGGAAAGTTCAACGATTTTCATTGATATTCAATGAACTTTCAACAAAAACAAAGTTCAACCAATTTCATAGAAATTTAATAAACTTCAACGAACTTCATGTGAAATTCAAGAAAATTCACTGAACTCCTCGGACGCTCATCAAACGTTACAATTCACTACAATTTACTCACTATTTTTCACTCAAAGAAAGTGGATTGCTGCAATCCCTCAGCTCACGTCTTCGCAGAATCAGAGTGCTTTCTTCATTATCGTCACTGTCGTCAAAAACATGGTGAAAAAATTTCTTTTAAATTTCTATTTTCAGCTGCAAACAATTCACTATCGAGCAAGTTATGTTTCTAGAAATTAGAAGAAAACTTTGTATTTTTCATTTAATTCCAACTACCTTTGCTTATCTTGACAGATACGCGTATTTCGTCTACAATGTGCAGACTTCTTCAGTGTCTCGTACTAATAACGCGACTTGACAGTACGAGATGCAAGAGATCAGGGCCCCGATAATTACGAATATCAGATTTTTTACCAGACTTAAAAATGAGCTCTTCCATAATTTTGGAAAGCCTCCGGATTCCAGTGACATATTAAAAGTATGCTAAAGTATGCTACTTTCTAAAGTCTTCGTAAACAGAGGAGGAACTCCATCAGGTCCCGAGCCTCCCGAGCTCGAAATTTCATGCACATTTGATTCACGCTTATGTCACTGGAATATTCAGGATGCAACCCAAAGTATTGTCGATCACGATCTGCTTCTGAGTATGTTGTGTATGTTTCTTGAAAAAGCTTGGAAAATACATACTTCTTCTGTATTATTACTTTCATTATTGTCAAAATACAAACGGGATGGAAGATTGTCTGATTTTAATTTGGCATTCATGTTGTTAAAAAAAGTTTTTTGGACAAGATTTAATTTCACGTTTTATTTTTGAATAATACTCTTCAAATGCAATATTCATAGCCAAATTAAGTTCATCACAAATATGCAAATAGTTTTCTAATTTAACGAAACTGTTATGTTTTTTGAAATTTTATGCGCCTTTTGCTTACGGATTTTAAATTTTTAATTTGTTTATTGAACCAAACTGGATCCTTTGAAAATACTCTTCGTCTACGTCTTTCAACTGGTACTTCCATTCCTGAATAATTGCAAACAACTTAGGGGTGATTCAAAAATGACGTCCACTCTTTAGGGGGGGGGAGGGGGGTATCAAATTTGTGACAATATGTGACAGGGGGGGAGGGGGGTTATAAAAATGTGACATCCAACAATTTTGCATTTGGTAATCTAAATTTATCAGCGTTAGCACGAAAACAAAGGCGTCAAAAAGTATGAGTATAAATGAAAATACAAATTTAACTTAGTTGTGTTAGTGCAAATAATTATTTATTGTTGGCATACATGTTCTTATCGTCAATGAGCACGAACCGCACGAGCTGTGCTTCATTCTGAAACTTCGTCGAAGTTTGATTTTGTTGAAAATCCTATTGTGTTCATTTTTGGTTGCGTTGAATTTTGATTTGATTCAAACGCTGGTCGATGCATTTTGTCGTGCATACCCGCTGCGCAATTAACAAGCCAACCGTGGTGTGTGAATACTGGCGAGATATAAAAAACGAATCCTATTGTGAAGAACTTTTCAAATCGAAAATTAGCACCTTGAAAACGGAATCTTCGAAACCGAAAGAAACACTGAAGGTTTTTTAAAGCCAGCAGACCTTCTCTTGCGAATGGAGGGATTGTTAAAAAATGTTCTAAAAATACCACCGGATGAAGGAACTCCAGCCTTTCAGTTCTTCACAAGCTCCTCCGGATTCGGACAAAAAAGTTCCCTCTTATTTTGCATGTCCTAAATAGGATGCAATTTCCAAAGAATTGGAGCCTGCTGATTAGAGAGCGAAATGACATGCTTTCGGGTATACAGAAAAGACGCTGTCTGACCTGATCAACCGCAAGAATGCGCTAAATATGGCCCTAGAGAAGAAGAAATCAAATCAGCAACGTCAAAAGACAAGCAGATTGAACCGAAAGAAGATTCTTGAGGAAGAATTTGAAACAAACGCTCATCTTACCAAGCGTCTCAAGATGCGGCCTGATAAAGGACGACCTCCGATAGAGAGTAACCAAGCATATAGACTGTTCCAGAACGTATAAGCACACTGTCAAAATAACAAAAAGTCATGTTTATTTTTAGTTTTAATAAGTTTATATGTGTTTTATACGATATTTTACTCTCGTTGAATCAAAATATTTAATCATAGTCAAGACTCCTAACTTTTCATCGAACATGACCCATTAGCTTCTACACAGTGGTACTTCTCACCATTTTGACCATTGGCCAAAAATCTTTTTTAAATTTTTGGATGTCGTCCGCTGGTTTTATAAATTTTCGAAGCTTTGCTTTGGTTAAAGCCCAAAAAGTCTCGATTGGCCGTGCCTCCGGGCAGTTCGGCGGATTCATGTCTTTCGGCACGAAACATAAATTTTGACTTTTGTACCATTCTAAAGTGTCCTTTGCGTAATGACATGACGCCAAATCAGGCCAAAATCGCTTCTGGAGACATTCCTTAACGTATTTCTGAGTGATCATCGTCTCTGTTGCGATGTACGGACTAGATGTTTTACCACACTCGCATATTGCCTGCCAAACCATAACCTTCTTACCGAATTTTTCGGTAAAAATGGCCTTCTCCGTTTCGGGGATGTCTTTGTCTTCGCTTACAGTATAGAATTGTGGTCCGGGAAGCGTTTTTTAATCTAGTTTCACATACGTTTCATCGTCCATTATTATACACCCAGAATTTCTACACAATAACGAATCGTAGAGTTTGCGGGCCCGTGGTCTCACGGACGCGGCCTGTTTTGGGTTCCTTTGGGTTTTTTCTGCTTTCGGTATGTTTTTATCCCAAGTCTTTCTTTGCCTGCTTTACGTTACTCGACGAGGTCTCTAGTTTTTTCGCAATATCCCGAACGGAAGTCGCTGGTTTTCGCTTGAAGGCATCCCTAGGACCGGATTTCCGACCACTCTTCGGCACATCGTCATATGTACACTGTTCTCTATATTTTCTAATCGCAGATCGTACCGCTCCGACGCTTACACCCTTTTCCTTGGCCAATTTTTTCAAGGAGAGTCCGCTCACAGTGCACCATTTGTGCACGATACTTTTTCGTTGTTCCGGAGTAAGACCACGCATTTTAATAGGTAACACAAAAACTGAGAACTTTTTTGATGCTTTGTCATTCAGAAATGTGCAAACAAAAGGACGCAGCCAAAACCTGTTGAAATATTTTATTATATTCAAAATGACCGTTAAAATAAGGTGTGCATATACTTTCTGGAACAATGGTTAGTTGCTGAAGACGTTGGTCGATCTTGGTCAGCATGGAACATCAGCTGGGCAGAGAGGTGACGTTGAGAATTTGGAGTAACATGAACATCTATTAAAGCAACAATAGCATTGTTAAAAATAAATACGTACGCGAACAAACTTTTCAGTTAGCATATTCTTTTTTGAAAGTAACAAAAATGAAAATTATTAAATTTTTTACAAATTTGCTAACTGTGATTTAAAAACTAATTCGAGAACTGATCGTCGAAATTCTTGTGGTGGAAAGTGCTTTAAATTATCTAAGCAAGCTGACAAATTATGCAATTGCAAATTTTTACACAAAAGTTTCTAGGGCTTAGGAAAATCGAAAAATAAGTATACCAAAATTGACCACAAAATTGAAATATTGATTTCTTGAAACCCATGTCAAAGTGGGAACATTTCTTGATCTCCAAATTGTATGGTTCTAAAAATCAAATTTTGCAATTAAAAACAATTATTTCTGTTGGAATATATATGATTCCATTTCTTTTTCACTTTCTGATCAAATTCTTTTTCGGACTTATGAGTAATTTCAAGATTTTTCAAAACTTTTTTCTACAAGTCATGATGTTTTGCGCATCTTCTCTACAAGAAAAAATATGTATATTTTCATATACTTTTCCATATCTCGAAAATGGATAAACATCCGATATCGATATATCAAAATTTTCAATCGCAAAAGTTGGTTTTAATTTTCGCCATACAAACGGTGTTTTTCTAGGTGTCTCGAACAATTTCCCTGAACCGTGAAATAATGTTGTGTAAAATATCTTTCCAGACATTTTTTTCTATTGATTAGAACATATCAAGCACTTTTTACAACTCAATTTATGTTTTACAAAGTTTGCACTGCAAACTTAAATTATTCACCTTAGCTGAAATGCGATCAGTCAATTGTGTTTAAACCAGATTTTGCCCGATTATGGGGTAACTTTTTGCTCAAAAATCTGCTACTTATGCACAAAAGTGAGGAAAAAAACCGGTTTCTACATTAGACCCGGGGTTATCTCATAGATGTGTAAGTGCATTTTTAGAGTGTGGTTCATGAGTTATGAATTTTTAAAATAAGTATTATTGGAAAAACTAAAAATGTTATAAACTCAACTAAAACTCCCCATTTCTTAAATTTTATCCATTGTAATCTAGTTAGTTCGATGGTTGTGAAGATGTTAATGTAAACCACTCATACCGATGTGATCTAGAGAGAAAGCTAAGAATCAGCATATTTTAATAAAGCTTTGTTTTTGGATCTTCAAAAACTATCGCACCTTTAATATTTGTCAAGAGTAATAAAAATAACCATTTCTAATAGGCATTTCTGAATCAGAATCAGGCCAGGGTTTTTTACTACTTTTCAACAAAGATTATTTCAATCTCAAAACTGACATTTAAAAAAAACTACGTTTTTGCAGATGAAAACATGTCATACGATAAGTTTTGTCCATCTGTTACGAATATCTTGATTTATCCCTGCCAGTTATTTCCATCAAAACGCACTTCACCTATCCGTGGATAGAAGAACTTTACACATTTAATTATGTAAATGATTCAATTTGAACTAAAATACACGTTATTATTGAAATCGACAAAGCCAATATGCATATATTCTTTTTTCAGAAGTGTGGATGTCACAGGGGGGGGGTAATCATATTTGTGACAAAGTGTGACAGAGGGGGGGGAGGGGGTTTAAAAACCTGAAATTTGATGGACGTCATTTTTGAATCACCCCTCACCTATTCGATAAATTTGGACGCTTAAATCGGTGGCCTTTGTGCTACGAGAAATTCAAGGAAGAAGCCATTGTTTACGTTTGTCAGTTAGGTTCTAATGAAAAATCTTTGTCGGAGTCAGGTTGAATCGTCCTTTTCAGTTTTTTTTTCGAGCCATTCTTTCCATTTCTGCTATTTGGTGGTCACCCATTAGGGAAGATAGATCTGGATTTTTGCAACGCAAATAATGTATATATATATAATGTAGAAGGAACTGTTCGCTCATCACCATGAGGCATCAAGAGTGCACATTAATGTTTTAGCTAGAATGAAAGATATGACGAGAAAGTGTTGAATGTTCCGTCAGTGTACGGCAGGTTGGAAATCGAACAGATGTTTTGAAAAATTGAGCAAAGGGCATGGGTCCAGTGGTACTCGAACCATGGTCGTCATCTTTTGCCTAACCTCCCACTGCGGGGTAGGTCGAAGCACTGACCGGAGAAGTCCGCCACCTCAACAGGCAAAAGATGACGTATGGAAGGTGCCCATGTACTACTAATGGCTTTGTGATAGTTATTCTAGCGATATATTGTGTGCACTCTGTTTTGATGCGCACATGGGAGAGGAACTCTCTACTTTGAGTTTTGTTTTGATTCGCAACGTATGAGATCACTCAAAGTTTTTCTCGTCACCTCTAACGTAGAGACCTCGGAGAGAAACACCGTGAAGCGTTGCGATACTGATCCCCACCCGATACTGGTTATATATAATGCTAAAACCAAGGCGACAATTTTTTAACGTGTCAAAATTCAGTGCTATGCTTTCTTCCCCATTATAGTCAAAGCGCGTTGTTTGAATTCTCTGTTAAACTATAATAAAGAATATTGAGAATGCGGGTTTCACCGACTTCGAATTTGGTCATCCCTTTTTCGAAACATTTCTTTAAGTTCTTCAAAACCTAGGGTGCAGAACTACTTCAGCAGGTAGCCAATTAATGG